>CM043727.1:8295672-8456833 GCA_023969325.1 Oryzias curvinotus | reverse complement strand
ACGTGTGTTGTTATGGTACAACATACGCACCGCACAATAAAATACACAGAAACAAACGTAAGTAAAAAAGAAATGACTAAAGAAAACAAAGCTAAAGAAGAGAGAACCCAGAAGGTGCCGTCTGCCCTGTCCTCCTATTGGCCGGGGTGTCAGTATAGACACAAACACCCCAGCCAAAGGAGAGAAAACACTCCTAAAGAGTCTCATTTGACTAAAAGACATGAAAAAAATAAATGTGGTAAAATGTCATACAGAATAAAAGAGCAAAAATTTCTAGATTAAACAAAGATGTGTGTGATAAAATATCATAAAGTATAAGAGTAAAAATTCTAGATAAAACAAATATGCTTACCTAATACGCCAGTAAATAAAAACATTATTTTAATATCTGTGTAATGACCAGTAATATACTGGTAATAAATTCATCTTCAAAAACAGTGGCATCTATGTGATACAAAGGTGAATTCAGTAGAAGTCTCACACACATCAGATCACATTGGTGCTTACTTTTAATTGTGTCATTTTTTGATGTCCTTCGAATGGTAGCCTTTCTGCTATTAGGATTTTTTGAATTGAGGGTAAGGTTATGATAAGTTCCATATGTAGTGGGAAATTTCTATGTAGAAGTCATCCATGTTTCTCACGAAGAACTGCATTAGCGTAAAAACCAGGAGTCTTTACTCCAAAGATGGATTTATTGCAACGGTTGTTCCTACAACAAATAATAACAATGCATGATATTCAGCAGCCGACTGAAGAACTTTATTAGCAGCATCCTTGCAACATTGCAAACAGCGGATTCACTTTTATGATTATATTTAGAAAATAACAGTTTTAGAGACAGATTTTTTCTTCATTGCACCTTACAAGTCAGATGAGGCTGAAGTTGGTGTCTAACTTTTTACCTTCCACTTTGCCAATTATGGGTAAAGGAAAAACCAATATCACTTTTTAATAGCGCCTACATAAAATCTTGTGTACATATATACTTAATTCAGAACCCCACCTTAGCCTCTAGACTGGTACGTGAAAATACCGTCTGTCATTAAACCTGTCTGTGGCCTGAAAAAGGTTGGAGACCACTGTTGTAGAAGATCCAAAACAACTGGAAAAACTGGGCCAGTTGTAAACACATGATAAATGAATGAACAACACTTTTCTACCATCTGAGAAGGCCCAGAGTGCTTTACCGTCACAGTCCCCTTCACCCATCCACACACACATTCACACACTGACACCAACAACCTATAACCACTAGTACCTCTGCACCACGGCCGCGCAGGCACGTGAAGTTAAAGTGATGTAGGCCTTTATTTGTTTGGCATGATTTTACCACAGTGTGTTAAATTTTAGGAAGATTTAGTGTGGAAATGAAGTAAACACTGTAAAAGCTGAAGAAGGAAGTAGAGAGTCAGGAGAAAATCTGAAGTTATGCCATGTGTGAGTTCTAAAGAAAAACATGTTGAGAATTGTCAAATGCGGCCTCCAATGCTTTATTTGACCTTTTTTAGCTTAAATAATTGACTGAAAGTGTAATATAACCAGTGCAAATTTGCAAAAGCAATTACTACATACAATAATACAATAATCATGGTTACTTATTTTAAAAGAATATTCCAGAGAAATTCTTGGTGCAGTAGTAAATGATAACTTTGGTATAATGCATTTTGAGGGTTTGGAGTTAACAGTTTAAAGAAGGTAAACTGCACAAAACCCATTCATTTTATGTCATTTTTATAGCGTTCATAGATGAGCAAGAATTCATTCATATTTCAGCCTTGTTTGATCATTTAAAAGTCCTTTGAAATTACTTTCCCTTCGTATAAACTTACAGAAAATGTCGTCACTTTGGATGACTTATGGAGGATGCTGTGCCTAAATTTAGAGATGGACTTTCACAGTAGAGTCATGTGTCAGTATGATGGACAAAAACTACCCAGGGTTTGCTTCTGCATAGACTGACTGAGTTCAACATGATATTTCTGACTCTTGACAGTACTGCCTCTCAAGAAAAAAGTTAAAAAATATGGATCAAACCATTAACAACACATCCAGTCTTTCTTATTAAAGCATGATTCAAAGGTATTGCACACTTTTATTATATTTGTTTTTTTTCCTGCAGAAACTATGAGAACTTCTGTCATTATAACTGTATAACTCATCTTTGTTTTGCTTTTTTTCTATCTCAGTTGAAGCATGTAAAAGCAATCATGCAGATTTTCTTCAAGTGTTTTTTAAACTGACTGCTGTAGCTGATAGAAAACTATTAAAATAAATAAAATAATACACTAATTGCTTCTAGTCCATAAATGTAGCAACCTTTTATATCTTAGCTGAGAGGAAAAATGTTTTTATCGGATGGTCTCTGAAGAGTGTTTGTGTGTGTGTGCGGGGGGGTCTTTGTTCCACTGTGACCCCCTCAGGGGTGGAAGGCATTTGTCACCAAGTTCTCTACCACCAGAGGGTCTCAGGGGGAACTAGAGACAGCATTCTTTGGATGCAACATACTTTTCTGACAGAAGCACATGAATTACATTAAAGACTATAACAAATAATACATTGAGTTAGAAGAGAAAGCAACAATACACCAAACTTAAAGCACTGTGTAGCCCACATTTTTCAAAGTCAAACTTATTCATTCATTTATTTACTTGATTTATTTCCATCAAATGTCCTAGAAAATGCGAACACTTAAGTCAAGCAATGCGAAGACCGGAAACTAGTTTTGTCGGCTGGTTTTTCAGTTCAACCACAGAAGACAGGAGAGCAGTTGCAGTCATAGCCGAGTGAGCCCCTGAAGATGAGAGGTGTCACTACTCGGGACAGCAGCTGCTAACTTCTTAACGGCCCTTTTGGGAGCTGTGGTGCAGGCTGAAATCGATGTGCTCAGGTTTTTTTGGTGGACCAGAAATCCTAAAAACAAGACAAGATCCAGATGGTGAGCCGAAGAACCCAGAAGAACAGATAGAAATGTTTCCACTGACACATTCCCTCAAAATCGTCATACACATTGTGGAAATCAGGTGCACCTGCAATCGTTTATTTTTTCTATAAGGGCCTTGTTGGACTGTTTGAGTGTGCACTCCTTATTTACAAATTTCTGTTAGTTAACTGGTTGTTTCTTGTGGGCCAGCTCATTCTTTTGGTTTTGTAGCAAAAATATGTGAGTTGCTACTCAATCATTAATACTGTGCTACTTCTTATTGCGACTCAACTCCTTGGCTTGGATTGACTTAGATTTTCTAATGCTAGCCCATAGTTTATCTGAATATATACACAATTATACAACTGTAATCCATCTTGTGAATTTTAAATTGGTTACAACAAACATAATTCTATGAGTTAAAGAAAAAACATATATTTTGATCCAAGGGATTGAACCAATAATATTGTTTTATTTCCACATCAAGTTTTGCACTCTGCTGCATCTTTCCCAAAACAATTACTTATATATTAATTTGTAGAGATTATAAAATAACAAAATTTAACAAACTCTTTATACATCATTAGGATACTTTCAGCTAGAATTTTGACTTATACAGTGTACAGCTGTTTTACCTAATGAATCTTTAACTCTGTCATTCAAATGACTGTCAAATGACTGTCATTCAAATGACTGATTCCAATGAAAAGTATATGTAAGAGCGTATTTCAATCTTCCGTTTTCAAAATGTCAGAGTTCATGCATTGCTAAGCAAATCTTTAGGTCAATTATCAAGCTCTACATACAAAACAGGCGGCCATTGAATGCACGTTGTAAGCTAAACCAGGTCAAACTCTACGGCTACCCCTTAAAAAACAAGCTCCAACTGTCCCTACAATTGGAGGGGTAGGGACAGGCCGGAAGGGTCAGGGTAGAATTCAAATTCGCCTTAAGTCTTTCATATATTGGAATAGAGCTGCGAAAGAAAAAGCCCAAAGCAAAATTCACGAGATTTGAATGCTTTTGACATTTCGCACCAAGCATCTTCATGTTCATGAACATGGTATTAGCTATTATTAGCTTTTTCTTAAATGCACAATATATGCTCGGTGTGTACATAGCATAAGAGAAACGATCTATCAATTAAATATATTTTGGTCTTAAAGAAGAATTTTAACAAGCTAATCAAAAGAATGAGTAACAAAGATTTATCAATTATATCCTTTTTTTTTCAACAAAAAAAATAAATATATAAATATTCTGGTGTTGATGCTCCCCTGCACCTGTTGTATCAATGTCACACAGTGATTCACCTCAAAGGAAGGAGCGTACTTAGCTTTCTCTGCCAGAGAAAAAGGAATCAGCAGGGATCCACTGCATCCATGGCAGCCTTTGCTCTGCGTTCAGGTGCTGCAGCTTCTTATTTTGACACAGCTATCAGTGTAGATCACATGTCCAGAGTTTTTCTAAGATAGACAACAAGAAAGTAAAAGTACATGTTATGGGGTATTTCAGTCAGACAACTCTTGCAGTAAGAAATATTTATTTGACATTTTCCACATACTTTAGTTGGCATTCACATCTTTTGGTTTGGCATAAGGCTCCGTTCAATTCCATGAGAGATTTCCATAAAACTTTCGGGTAACAAAAACCCCCCTTACGGAGCCCACAGGTGGAAGCCGGGGAGGAGGGTGGGGCGAAGAATGAGCGCTGAAGGTAAGAAAGAGAATGAGCGCCTGCGCACCTGGGCTTAAATAGGACGCTGAGCAGGTGCATTAATTGACTGAACCGCCCTAGGGTAAGCTGTAAACACTGCTACGAGTCATCTGCCCGAAATACGATTATGAATCGTCATTTCAGTCAGACAACTCTTGCAGTAAGAAATATTTATTTGACATTTTCCACATACTTTAGTTGGCATTCACATCTTTTGGTTTGGCATAAGGCTCCGTTCAATTCCATGAGAGATTTCCATAAAACTTTCGGGTAACAAAAACCCCCAACACTTAATTATCCAGAAGAAGAAAAAATGTGTATGTATAATCAGTGTGTAATAAAATGAGGTGTGTTTTCGGCAGCATTCCATTTCCATTCCATTTCCCAGTATGACTGCTATGTGTGACCCGGCACCATTGACCGTTTGGGCCGCCCCCGTTCGAGTACAGCGCCACGAAGGGAACATGCTATCTAGTGGATCTGCTATGTGTGACCCGGCACCATTGACCGTTTGGGCCGCCCCCGTTCGAGTACAGCGCCACGAAGGGAACATGCTATCTAGTGGATCTGCTATGTGTGACCCGGCACCATTGACCGTAGGGTCGCTCCCGTTCGTGGAAACCACTAGAGGAACATACTATCTGAAAGAGAGAGGGAAAGAAATAAAGAGGAGCCAACATAAAATTACTCATACCTGATCTTAGAACGTAACTCACTTCCCCAAAAACGCTGTGCGAAACTATAATTTGTACCGCCTAACAACCCGTATGATACACTAACTTAACATCCAATCCAAAGCTTTAATGGCGTATTAGACATGCTGACAGCCATTATTTGAACTTCTATTAAACCAAGACAAGCTTGAGGGCCATAACTTCTGCCATTGTGGCAACTATAAATACACGAGCTTAAGTACATGCATTATTTCGAAGCTCCCAACGACAGTACAACGAACGAGCATAGTAGCCATAATTTTCTCCATTCGGCATACCATTATAAGCGCTCAAGGAACATCATTTAATTGAGATCCCAACCAAATATTAAGAACGAGTTCAACGCCCATAATTACTAACTTCATTGGCATACTACAAAATTGGCTTAAGAACCAAATTCGAGCTCCAGCGCATACTATGATACAACTTAGAACATCCTAAATTTTGAGGCTTCCACCTGGCTATAATTTTCTTTTAACATCCATAATCAAAGAATTTACAGTCATTCTGCTGGTGACATTGATTGATTAATTCAGTCAGAAGTGTCATTGGAATGCAGAGGAGGTCCACCGCCCCATCACTTTCAGTGCAGCAATAGGTGCGTCGAGCAGTCATCGTTGCAGCACCAGATCAAGGACATCACTTCCTGGAAACGGAGAAGCCGATCGGGGCGTAGGGGTACTCAGGCTCAGGATGTGGTGCATAGATAAAACAAAGCAGTATTAGTCTTGACAAGATTATATAAAAATCCCAGAAACTGATAAGTTTCAAAATACTTGAGATAAATGAAATACCAGTGCTTTTCAAAGAACAAATCTGAGAAAGTGAAATTTAGTAGACAGTTAAAGTAAAGACCCATTGTGGATTTATCGCACCCTAGAAACCATCATGATTACAAATTCCAACAGTGAAATGATAGTGAAATATATAACCTGCACAAAATCTAACACAAATTTTTATACATTCCAAAGATAAGAAAAGTAACCTTTGACAGTTTCAGAGGGACGCACCTTCAGGAGGCCATCGAGGAGTAGGTGATGGGAAGAGTAGCAAAGAGATTTGTAGATGAGGAAGGTCAACATCCCACGTAGCAAAGGATTGCAGCCCGGCTGGATTCGATGCTTTGCATCTGATATTAGTGGTTCTCAAATTGGTGGACAACAAAGTACAGACTACTGAAATTGTAATTAGCCAAGGTCGTCTGGATACTAAAAAAAAAGAGAGAACTTGAGAGCCATGAGGGATCATAGGTTTTGATAGTATTATTGCTAGACTGAACCTTAAGCATTTAGAGGCGGAGTATAAGCCACTAAATGGGGAAGCATCTAGCAGACTGTCATCTGCTTAAGCAAGGAAGATAGAAGACTGACTTGTGGACACAAGATTTAACTCTTGAACTAAGCTTGACAGCGCAAGTGATATATTTCCTACGGTCAGGGTAGAAATTGCTCAAGGTGTTATTTAAACATTAACCAAGTCAACTGATGACAATACTATCATTCACTATTGAAACAGCCCTAATTTAATCTCCAAGGATGAAATAACTGGACGACATCTTATAAATCATCAGAGCTGTAGATTCAGGCGGCCGGACAAACACAAACCACTCTTAAATCTTTTCCCCCAAACCAGAAGGCACAGCCTCAGAGGAACAAGTAGAGGGAGCCTGAAGACACCACAGTCATCATAACATAACTACTCCAAGCATAGAGAGGGAAGGAACAAACGCAAAACACGAAATCCAGAACAGGAACACGGGGCCCAGGATGGAACTACCCAGAACAAGAACACAAGATGAACAGATGACCATAGGACCAAAGCCACAGCAAATGTCAGGTGGCCCAATCATTGACAAATCATATGCAAACCAAAATGAACAAACACGCTGCACAAAAGCCAAAGATGACATAATGGGGAGAGACAAGCAGCAACGAACCATCCAATCCATAGAAGAAAAATAAATCCGGAAGGGTGGAGGACCATACAGTATAGACAACGTGGAACTCAGATTAGAAAATAAATCCCCCCCCCACAGAGATCCAAAGACCAGGGATACAGAGGAAATTTGGCCACTGAGAAACCATCAATAACTCGCAAAGTGAAGGAGACCCATCGCCTACAAATATCCAGTACAGAGCTTCTGCTAAGAAAGTTGAAAGTATGAGGACTGCCACGGCAGCTGAAAGGTAAACCGACAAACGTGTCGAGCACCAACTGAATGCCAAGAGACGCCGAGAGGCATAGAGGCAGAACAGGGAGAACATCAGCGATAAGACATCCTCAGCCTTATATTGCGCTCGGAGGAAAATCGTGGAGACAGCCTGGGCAGCTGAAGAAAATATATACTAATCCTGAAGGCACATGAGGAACCAGGCCACAGATGCCCAAAAAGATGAACTGTGAGGCGCCATCGGGTCCAGATTACGTCACGTGAACCTGAACCTTCGAAGGGCCACCCTTAGTGGGGGCATTGAAAACGATGCCCCGGAAAAAAATCCATCACACGCCCCCACAAACCTCCAGACCAAACCAGAGAAATGAATAACAATTAACAGTCCAGCCGAGAAAAAAGGCAGCGACGAGACTGACACGCTAATGCGGCCGACACAAGTCCCTAGCCAGGGCAGGACCTACTGGGGTACACAGAGCAGGGAAAAACAGGCGAAGCAGAACCAGATGCAGAACGTGCGGGGGCAACGAACGAGTGATTAAAATGAGCCAAAGACGCTACATAAAAGAGACCAAGCATAAGGAATTTGTCCACAACGGAGAGACAGGTCCAAAGAGACCAATTCACATTCAGACTAACCAGCAGCTACAACAACGGAGAAAATAAACAGAAAAACCGCCATAATAATAAAGCCAGCATCTAATCAAAGATAGTCAAGAGTCACCTTCAGCACCTAAAGAACAAAACAGCAACAAAGAAAATGCAAAAACCACAAATAATTCAACCAGCATGAGAAACCAGGCCAGACGAGGACCGCCAGCTGTCACAACCACAGAAAAGACCCCACAACTCCTGAAACAATAATCGGACGACGCAGAATAACAGCAGAAAATGAATCAGAAATGCCACATGAACAGACCACGAGTCACAAAAACTACAATTCCCAGGGTCCTTAGGGGCGCGACGTCACCATACACGGAAGTAAACAAAACAAGACTCAGCCCAGAAAGACTACACAGGAAAAGCCGCACGCCGCTCACCGCAGAAGACCGTCCGACCACGCAGACGATAGACCCGGACAGCTCCAGATCCGGGCCCACGGACAACCCGAACACCGCGGAAAGCGCACCCCCTGCAGATGCACGCGACCGCGGCGAAACGAACGCGCTGGGCGCCGTCAGCCGCACGGCGAGCGCCGCTAGCCGCCCGGCGAGATCCGCAAAAAGAAAAAGGAGCAAACGCGGCGAAAACGGAAAACCCACATCAGAAACGGGGATCATCCATCCAAAGGATGGGGGGAATACAGCAAGACGTCGAAGAAAAGGAGATCCGCCGGATCCGCGAGCACCGGGAACGGCGAAGAATGAGCGCTGAAGGTAAGAAAGAGAATGAACGCCTGCGCACCTGGGCTTAAATAGGACGCTGAGCAGGTGCATTAATTGACTGAACCGCCCTAGGGTAAGCTGTAAACACTGCTACGAGTCATCTGCCCGAAATACGATTATGAATCGTCATTTAAAAAATTGGATTTGATATATATTTAAATGATCAAGAACCGCTCCAAAAAATGCTTGTTCCCCTCCTGGGGTAAATTCACAGCAGCATAGCTCATCTGTGATGGCATATTAAATTCCTCTAATGTTACTTCTCAGTCTCATCCCTTAGGAATTGTCCCTGTTTAGTCTCTATTGATTCCTCGCTAAGCTTTAGGTATATTGATTCCTTATTTGGCTTCAGGAATAGATTAGCAGTCTGATGTTGCTCATAATCTAAACATGGGCTTATTGATTTCAAGCTGGCTGCAGCCTGCAGAGCTCCGGAGGTGTCGCAGACGTTGTGCAGCATGCATTGGGTTACCAGCCTCTCAGCAGTTCAGCAGGGAAGTATGAAGGATGGATGTGCTGGCAGCACAAAGCCTCTCACCTCAGGAAATGCTTCATCATTCAGGCTGTAATAGATTCTCTCAGCTTTAGGGAAGGATTTATGGTAATTAGGGTCAGGAAGATGGTTGCCTCCAGAGGGATGAGAAGGAGGAAGTAACTGAGCAGAATGTAATAGTAGACAAGTAACAATATTTAGCAAATACATTTGTTTTGATGACGATATCTGGATGCACAATCATGCATCATATCCAGAAATAGGTATTTGATGTTTTGGAGTGACATTTTTTCTACTGTGCTGCTTTCACTGATGCACTCTTTTTCTTTCATGTAGGTATTGAATGAAGATCTAGGAAACCCCCCATGGAAACTAAATTCTTTGATCAAATGTTTGGACAGAGCTTTCTCTGAGGCAAATGGAAACAGACTGAGCCCTTTGAGTAGATTTACGGCTCTGTCAGGCCAATGAAAAAGAAAATACATGAAGTCAGAGGTCCTGCAGTGCTGGCATAATGGCAGTTCTTTTAGATTTCTCTCAACTGTCTTACTTTAGACTAAAGCAAAATTAATACTAAATTATTTTCTGCAATTTCATATATATCACATTTTTTACAGTTTTACAGAATGTGTTAAATGTGCTGAAAATGTAATTCCTTTTTTTAACACGTTGAAAAACTAAATTCTTTCTTTCTTTGTAATAATTTATTTTAAAAAAGTTGTCAGTATCAACTACTGTGTTCCTGCATTTGTCGTGGAGGTATTATGTTCCATGAATAATAGTTGAAATTCATGAAGTAGGATTATGGATGTTTTAAGGCTGTGAAACTCCTTACTACACACTTTATACACTTTTCTCAGACTTTTCACACTTTTCTCACATAGAGTCATGTTTTACGGAATAAAATCAAAAATTTGCTTGAGATGGAAGATTTGTGATGATTTGGCCAGCTGAACGCATTCTCTCCAGGAGACACTGCACAGAGGAGATTGGTTAACAACGTCCACAGCCAATCCGGACATAGAACACAATGCATGTTGAAACAAAAAGCGTGCATAATTGCACTATTAAAAAATCTACAAAACCACAATACGATGAAAGGTGAACAGGACCATTATAGACTAAGTGATGTCACACCTCTGCCAATTGGGGAGGCAAGCACACATTGTTTTGATACATCTGAAAGGTAAAATCTGGGATTTTGGAGTAGAGAAATAGCCACCAAATCTCATCATGGTGCACATGTGCTGCTGTTGGTTGTCACAACAGAAAAACTCGAGTGTCCCCTGATTTCCACGGGATGAAGACAGAAAATGATGGATCACAGCAACCAAATAGGAAGGGTGGCATCCTACAGATGCCTACAGACTCTTTAGTGAACATTTTGTCAGGTTGGCCTAGGGTTACACATTCTATTAAAGTGAAACATATTTAGGGATTAGTACTGTTCCCTTGAAAGGGTGTTGGTACTTCTCAATGGTGATCGAATAATGGAAAAAACACACAAGCGTGCCACGCAAAAGTGAGGAAGAGCGTCACTGGATGTGCCTGAGCTGTCAGTTTCTCTCAGTCTGTCTCTGTTATCCTCACCCGCATCACATGGATGATACATTAATATTGCAACATTAATGTTCATTGCATTATTATAATATGTAACGCAGTCTTTTGACGCACACTCCACAACCTCTTCCTCACAGCCCTGCTGCTCTGCATTGAGTTTGTGTGCAGGGGTAAGAGGAGACACCAGATGTCCACTCTGATCTCAAGCAAACCTTGCAGTGTGTTATTTTGTCTTGACAATAAATGATCAAAGTCAATTGGAAACGAAAAAAAAAAGGCAGCAGCGACACTCTCTGTCATTTTGGGAGTCAAACATGGAAATCAAACCAAGTGTGCATTCACACGGGCCCTGTGACATCACGTACAAAGGGTCTATATCAGGGATGGGCAAACTTCTTGACTCTTGGCCCAAAAAAAGGTTCTAAAAATTGTCACAAGGGCTGAACCAGAGGTGTGGTGTGTTTTGGTAATCCACTTTATAAGAGAAAGACAAAACATAGAATCTGAGTGAAGACATGCCTTAATTTTGATTGAAAACTGATATTAACTGATATATACTGTAAATAACAGAACATTTAGGAGTTTTCATTTCAAAACTGTTGGTTTTGTTCTCATGCTATATTATCGACAATTTCATCAACAGGTTTATGTCCTTCAGGAAAAAATGCAAACTTAGAGAAGTGCTGCATTCATGTGGTGTTGGAATGATCGGAAAAATGATTTTCCAACTCGGAAACGCACATGACCATGAAAAAACAACAAGTCTTCCACCGCACGATGGCAGAATATCTTTCTGCACCCAGACCAAGGCCGGTTTATTTGTAGTGCACCCATCTATGGGTAGACACCAAAATTACAAGGACAATAAAACATTAATAATGATTATCCATATGATTTATTCTAATTTGGTGGGCCAGATTAAATAGCTTGACGGGCCGCATATGGCCGTAGTTTACCCACCCCTGGTCTATATAGAAAGTTTAAATAATTCATTGAAGTTGATCGGTAGGAGCTGATATTAAGTGAACCTTCCAACAAAACAAACTGGAGAATGTTCAGATTGGTTTGTATTAAAAAACCTTGTGATGCGCAATTAAGAATGCACTGAATGCGGCTTCATGAATGAATTTTAGAATACTGTATGTTGTTCACACTGGACTGCAACTCGATACTAATGCATGTACTCACAGTTGGAAGAGGCTTGAAGTGAGTCCTTTATTAGTCAAAGTTCAACGCACATTCAATGGCAACACGTTTTGTACGTAAAGCTGTGGACCCTCAGCTCATCAACCACCAGCCTTCTTAAGGAGATCCAGGGCCAGTATTCATCGCCAGTTCGTTGCTCCTCTACGGAGCCTAGTCTGGTCGCTCATGCATTTCGTTCATGAGAGTTTGCCTCCCGCTGATCTTATGTTTATGCCTCGCCTGCACCTGGTTTCCACCTTCAGAGCTACGTCTGCCCCACAGCTTAACAGTGACTGTTCTCCACGCCAAGTCCTCCAAGCAAGCCTTCTGCTTAAACCCTCCAGGCCACAGCCGAGCATTCCGATCCACGTCTTACCACGCCTCCATGGGACTCTGCCTCCACAGTCATCATGGAATTTACGTCCAGGAAAATAAACCTGATTGAACTTACCTTCTCATTCTTCTGTGATCCTTCCGGGTTCCAGCGTCTGGGTCTGTCTCGCTTTTCGTAATCATGACAGATTTCACTGTAATTTAATTCAATGTTGAACATCTGGTGCAATTTAAGAGTTATTATTTGATTTGATTTGATTTATTTATTTCAAGCATTGTAGTCAATGCGATAAAGAATGTACACATATTTATCAAAGTCATTACAGAAATGTTGGAATGCATAGATTAAAAAGACAAAAACGTCACTTAAATCACATTTGCTAAATTAAATACAGTGATCATTAACTAAAGTGTAAGTAGAGCTTGATTTATTGCTTAAAAAGGAGTGGGAAGAACCAAGTTTATATAATCTCACCCCTACTGAGTAAATTCATTTGATAGTTTTACAGTTTTTGTAATTCGGTTCTGATCCGATAGATTCTTTTCGCGTAACAAAATCCAGTGTCTATTAATGATTTATTATCTTCAGAAAACATTAATTTATGATTTCAGTAAACAGTAACGGTAACAGTAATGTAATAATCATTGAAGATCATTAGAAAACATTATCACATTAAGCCAATAATTATTGTTACACATTGCAGATCAAGTAAAGAAAATCAATAGCTTATTGATTGTAATTCAAACATTTCAGTAATCATTATTGAAAATTACATTGTAACTGTAATTAAAAGAGCTTTTTTTATTTCACCACAATCAAGATTTAAAATTATTTAAACACCTGCTGATCCTTAACCCCCTTATCTTTATATCGTGAAATCAGTTTCTTTATACATTTTATTGAATATTTTGGTATTTAAACATTGGAATGGGTTAAGTAATGAGCTACGGTGGCCCAGAAGGGTCAAAACACAACACATTAACTTTACACACAACACATTAACTCACAACACAACACATTAACTTTACACACAACACATTAACTCACAACACAACACATTAACTTTACACACAACACATTAACTCACAACACAACACATTAACTTTACACACAACACATTAACTCACAACACAACACATTAACTCACAACACAACACATTAACTTTACACACAACACATTAACTCACAACACAACACATTAACTCACAACACAACACAATAACTCACAGCCCAGTAGAATTTTCAGAATAAAAGCACTTCAATTGCTGCTTTACTTCCGTTGTGAGTTAAAGTGTTGTGAGGTAATTTAATGTGTTGTGTTGTGACCCTTCTGGGCCATGAGTTAATGTCAAGTCACTGAATATGTCACGTGCCCAAAGCTGAGTCCCTGGTTGGTTGTTAAGTCAATGTACAGACGCGATCTGACGTCCTGCGGCGCGATATGGGCGTCGGGCGTGCAGCAACAACCAATCAGGGACTCAGCTTTGGGCACGTGATGTTTTCAGTTACTCAAACAAAGGGAAGAAAAATAATATGGCTGCTCGATGCGAGGATTTTCGTCCTTAACTTTTCTTAACCCGCTGGGTGCTGGAGGCTGTCCCTGTAACTGTTGGGAGAAGGATACACCCTGGACAGGTCGCCTGTCAAAGAGTCCAGGGAGCTGGAGCTAGCGAACGCCGCCGCCCAGGGCAGACGGACCCTGAGCAGCCGTGTTTTCTTTTTTTTTTTTTTTTTTTTTTTTTTTTTTTTTTCACTTGTTCTGTCCAACAACTTAGCAAACAGATTAGAGCTGCAGGCCTTTTGTGTTGGACAGGTTTTACTATCACAAAAAGAGGTTGTAGAACTTTAGAAGCCAGAGTGTAGATCTGAATTAACCCCTTTTTGTTGGATTATTTATTTCTTTATTTGTTATATTTAGTGTGTGTGGGGAGGAAGAGGGAAAATGTGTGTCGGGGGGGGGGGGGGGTGGAAGAGAGTAAAGGGAAGAAGGGTGAAAAAAGGGGGGATACAAGCACTGATTTGGATCAGTTATTCTTTTAAGCTGTAACAATTATACTAGATCTGCTGGAAAGACAAATATTCCATCATGGGTAAAAATCTGACACGAAGATGAGTGGAAAATATCTGTCCATCAATACACTGTAGGTTAGAAGGGGGGATGAAGCAGACAGGGAGCAGTGTGGCAGTGTGCACGTGCACGTGGGGGTGGAGATACATGCATGCTGCCGAAGTGAACCTTGTGTTGTGGGGAACCAGATCCTACCCAGCCAGAACAGCCAGACCCGGAAAGGGGAGGAGAGGCCCCCCAAGGCCAGCGCCCCCCCCCACACCGGACCCAAGCAGCCCGGGAGGGGGGGAGGCGGGGACCGCCCACCCGACCAGCCAGGCGCAGAGAAGGCCCCCCTACAGGGGCCCCCACTACGCCCAGAGGCATAAGCGAACCCGGCGTCCGGCCCCCAGGCCACAGGACAGGAGCGCTTAGCCGTACCAGGCGGCAGCCATGGGGGCCGCCGGGCGCCGGACGCCGAGACAAGGGCCAAGGACGAAGCCAGGGCCCCAGAACCCGAGAGCCGCCCACCACCCGACCAGTGCCCCGTGTCCGCGAGCCAGCCGCGGCACGCGACCCGGACAACCCAGAGATCGCCACGCACCCACAGCCACCCCCCATAACCCCACCCACTACAATCCCCCCCCTCCCTTACCCTTAAAGTGCCCTACCCCTCTGTGATGGGAAGGGAAAGCCCCAGAGGGTTCCAGTGAGTCAGCCCCCAGGTCCGTCCATCCATGCACTCACGCACACATACAATCATCTGGTTACCTCCCCACCCCCCGCCGCCACGCAGTAACCCCCCCCCGCCGACCGACCCCCAGCACCGTACGCCCGACCATCACCGCAGCCGACATGATACCCCCATGCCCGGCCGCCCTGAGAGGACCAGGCGGGTGAAGACCGGCCGCCCCCCCCCGACCCCACCCATGTATGGAGGTGTGGCAGTGCTGTGTGTGTGCTGCAGGTAAAAAAAGGAGGTCTCCAGTGTGGGGTCCCTACCGCTGCTAAACCGCAGAAACCCCACTCCGGGAATCCTCTGTGGGTGGAGTGTATTTGCTGTGTATGTGCTGCTAACATGCAGTGTGTGTGTCTAAAGTGGGAGTTAAAATTGTGGGGGGGTCACTGAAAGATGAGCACGGATATTTCACCGTGCCCCCCCCCCCACCAGACCCTCCCCACAAGGCCCTAGATGAATCAGGGTGTCTAATATGCAAGTAACAAGCGAGGTGGAGGGCGGGCGCCAACAGAGCGCCCCAGAGAGTTACCCCCCCCAGAGAGCCCCGCCAGCATAACCCACCCATCCAGTTCCCGGAGCCCTATGTGCCTGTGTGCAACATTTGTTTTGGTGAGGGCGGGGAGGAGCAGGCGGATGGGCACAACCGGGGGAGAGGCTCCCCCGAGCGACCGGCCCCCCAGCCGGCCGCAGTAGGCGCCCCCCCTCCCAGGGCGGCCAGGCGGCCAAGAGGCGGCAAGCCCGCCGCCGATAAGGCGAGAGCCCCGCTGCGCCGAGAGACGACCGGCAAGGACGGGTCCCGGTGCCAGAACGGAAGGCAGGGAGTCCAGCCCCACCATCCATGCCTTGACTTCCCCAAGGACTGCACACCACCCCCCCCAGGGCCCCCCATCCATCCCCCCCAAAAAAATAAATAAATAAATAAATAAATGAATCAAAATAAAAAAATAAAAAACAAATAAATAAATAAATAAACCCAGTAGGGTTGTGCCGATGGACGATATCATCGTCCATCGTGATGGGTGACTGACATCCCGATGGAGAGACCACCATCGTGATGCCACGCCCCCGCCACGTTGCGAGTGGACCCCATAAACCGCGGTTACATGAACAAAATATCTTGATGGGATCAATGGTCGGATTAGAATCCAACCGTGTACATTGGCCCAGAAAAATGTTTTCAGAATATAAAAACGTTCACTAAGGTCACACTTTCCGTCGGAATAAAAACCGGAAGGATATAAATTCCGCCGAGCGGCTTTTTTTTTCAAACTTTATTGAATGTAACAATTAAATACAAAACGACAGCGCTGAGCGGGTATATACATTGACATGTCAGCTCGGTAAAATACGAGATGATCTTCTAAACGTGCTTTTAATAATGTTACGGTTATTATGAAACACCTGTTCGCTCATCATTTGAATCTTAATCCGTGTTGTCAGCGCTTTTTCTGAGCGCTGTTGTTAGCCCATGTTAGCATACTGCTATGCTAACATGGGCTAACAACATTAGCTTTGGGTGGCGCTGCATGCTGTGAATAACATCAGCCGTTATTTAGTCGGGACACGACTGGAAACACAAATCCACGTCATTGTTTGAATGTTTTCTAAGGACTGAGCGACATTTCTGCTTTGAAGCTCAAACCGGTGTGTCTGCTGACGATCCGAGCTGTGCTCAGACACACACTTTAGACCCGGTTCTGAGTTCGGTAGCTCGCACCCCTAGAGCTGCGGGACGGATCGCAGTCTTAAATCTCCCACACATACCGCTCATGTACTCCCCCCCATCATCAAATGCAAAGCTGTAAGTCCGCACTCCGCCGGTCCACTTCGCTAGTTAAGTGCAGGAGCGGACTACTTCTTTTCTATTTTGTTTGTTACTTTTTTTGTTGAAGTCACTTCCCTCAGTTTATACTGGATCACGCGGATGAGTCATCAGTTGGGAAATAAAATGAAAAAAGCAAAATAACGAATAGGAGTTATATAACAACGAAAAATGTTTTTTTAAACCCCCCCCCCCCCACGATGTCATCGTCCATCCCGATGGTTGACAGCAAACATCGTCAACGGCCAATTTAGGGGACATCGCCCAACCCTAAAACCCAGAATATAATATAATATAATATACATATATTAACCATATAAAATTATAAATTACATATATATATACATATATGTATAATAATAATAATAACAACAGTCATAATAATAGTAGAAATAATAATAATAATAATAATGATAATAATAATAATAATAATAATAATAATAATAATAATAATAATAATAGTAACATTAATAATTATAAATAAATTAAAAAAAAAAAAAAAAAATATGTAAACCCACCAAAGTGAACCCTTTAACCCCTGCTGTGAAGGTGGCGTCGACCCCCAGGGGGGCCGGGCCACGCGCCAACCACTGGCCACGGGCGAAACACCGGCCGCGGGCAGACGACCCCGGGCCCCAGAACCCAAAGCCCCCCCCCCAGCCCCCGCCACGGCGACCAGCTACCCAGCACGGCTCCCGGCCGCCGTTCCTGGTCAGCCGCACTGCCTACCCTGCGCCCAGAAGGCACCAGCCCAGGAACCCCTGCCAAATTGCCGGCAGAGCGCGCGCCCCCACCACCCCCCACCCCGGGCAACCAGAGCCCCGAGCCGGGGGAACGATAGGCCCAGCAGAGCCCACCCCCCACACCCGCACCGGCCCATCCAACCAGCTAGGACCAGCTCAACCCATCACCATCCCACCCCTACTAGGTGATGTGACTAACCAGCTGGAGCCAGGGAGAGTCTGAAGCCGACAGGTTTTTTGTGGAGGACATTAACTCTAAGCTAATATGCTCTGACATGAGGTTTCTGTAGTGGCTGATGCTGAGATTATTTTTTGATTTCCAGTTTAGGAGGACAGTTTTCTTTGCGATACATACAGCGGTGAGAACCATATAAGCCTTTTTGGATTCTATGTTGATGTTATTCAGGTCACCTAGTAAGCAGAGTTTGGGGCATGCAGGAATCATATGATTAAACCAGATTGATAAATCCTCACAGACCTTACGCCAGAATGATTGGACAGGTGGACACAACCACAGGGCATGCAAATAGTCGTCTATGTTGTTATCTGTGCACTGTGTGCATATAGCAGACTGATTAAGACCCATTTTAAATAATCTCTGTCCGGTGTAGTGAATTCTGTGGAGAATCTTGTACTGAATAAGTTGCAGATTAGGACTTTTGGTCATATTAAAGGCATTCAAACAGATCTGTAGCCAAAATTGATCACTAGGATTCAATGATAGCTCAGACTCCCATTTTGTCATGGGTAGGTAAATTGTTTCATCTATGTTAGATAACATCTTGTAAATTTTGGAGGTGAGCTTGGGATTTTTAAGGTCAATGAAATGTGTTACTGTACGGGGAAGGTCTAGGTCTATTTCGGTCAGGCAGTATTTAGTGCTTATAGCTGATTTAAGTTGCTGATATTCTAGAAATTTGTTTATACTAATTCCATAAATTGAGGATAATGTCGACAGGGACATAAAAGTTCTATCCTGAATTATATGCTGGAATTGCTGGATTCCTTTGTTCTTCCATGAAGCAAAATGAATCATGTTTTTGTTAATTAAAATATCAGGGTTATTCCAAATGGGGGTGAGTTTGCATGGAAATAATGTGAGGTTGTTTTTTTTAAGAAAATCCCACCAGGCTGTTAGAGATGAGCTAATATTTAAACTTCTGAAGCATTTGTGTTGTTTAATTTTAGAACTGAAGAAAGGTAAATTAGAAACATCCAGGCCATCACAGAGATTTTACTCTATGTCTAGCCAAGATTCATCCAACACACCAGGATTCAGCCATTTTTGTACATAAAACAATCTGTTGGCGGAGTAGTAGTCCTGAAAGTCTGGTAGGCCTAGTCCTCCTCTATCTTTAGGTTTTTTAATAGTTTTTAAATTAATCCTTGGTGGTTTACCTTCCCAGAGGAATTGGGAAATGGATGAGTCTGTCATGGTTCCGTGGGAATTTCGAAAAGGACCCAGACGCTGGAACCCGGAAGAAACTCGGAAACGTGAGGTAAGAATTTGAAAGGTTTTAATTTCTCAAAAGGAGAGTCTGAAACCAAGTCTTTGTTGTTGCGTGGCGGCTGACTGGAGGGTGGCGGCAGACGGAGCTCGAGACAGAGGACTTGCTGGATCCGAAGGGAGGATGAGGAGGAGAGCTGAAGAACTGCAGACCGAAGGACACACGTGAGGATGATTCCTGAGAGTGGAACGGAGAGGCAAAATTAGCGTGATACCACCAAGGTAAGGCACAAGACATACGAGAGCCAGACTATGCACCGTGGTAAGAACAACGGACTGGCGTCGACGTCAGGTCCTGGATCTCCTGAAGTAGGCGCCTTAATGAGGTGATGATTGGACCCAGCTGGTAGCATCCAGAGCCGAGCAGGAAAGGGAGGGGGGAAGGTGACTGACAGAGGCACCATGACAGTACCCCCCCCTCAACGACCGCCTCCAGGCGGTCCAGGACGACGGTCCGGATGGGCGCGGAAGAAGTCGTCGATGAGGGAACGGTCCAGAATGAGGGAGCGGGAGATCCAGGAGCGCTCCTCAGGACCGTAACCCTCCCAGTCCACGAGAAACTGGAAGCCCCGCCCCCGGCGCCGGACGTCCAACACCCGGCTGACAGTGAAGGCCGGCGCGCCGTCAATGACACGGGCGGGTGGAGGGGAAGAGGACGGTGGGCACAACGGGCTTTCGTGGACAGGCTTGATTTGAGACACATGAAATGCGGGATGAACCTTCAAAGCAGCAGGTAGGCGCAGCCGGACGCAGGAGGGATTGATGATGCGGTCGATCACGTAAGGGCCGATGTATCTGGGTGCCAGCTTACGAGAGAACGCCTGAACAGGAATATTGCGGGAGGACAGCCATACCTTCTGCCCCGGTTGATAGACGGGTCCCACCCCCCTGTGACGATTGGCGATCTGGCAGTTGCTCTCCTTGGTGCGGAGGAGAGCCGCCCTGGCCTGCCGCCAAATGTCCTGACACCGTTGAAGATGAAGCTGGACCGAGGGCACTGCCAGATCGAGTTCCTGTGAGGGAAACAGAGGGGGTGAGAACCCTAAGGAGGCTTCAAAGGGGGACATGCCAGTAGCTGTAGAGGAGTGAGTGTTGTGAGCATATTCCACCCAGATGAGGTATTTGGACCAGTCAGCTTCATTTTGTGCCACCAAGCACCTAAGAGCTGCTTCCAACTCTTGATTAGCCCTCTCAGCTTGCCCGTTGGACTGGGGATGGTATCCAGAGCTAAGACTGACCGTGGCTCCGAGGGCGGAGCAGAATGACCGCCAAACTTGAGACGTGAATTGGGGTCCGCGGTCAGACACGATATCACTAGGGATTCCATGGTAACGAAACACATGATTGACCAGGATATCCGCAGTTTCGGAGGCCGAGGGGAGTTGTGCTAGAGGAATGAAATGGACAGCTTTGGAAAAGCGATCAATGACTGTCAGTATTACTGTGTGCCCTTGGGATGGAGGCAGACCGGTGACAAAATCCAGCGCAATGTGTGACCAAGGGCGACTAGGTGTGGGTAGAGGCAACAGATGTCCAGAGGGGGGTGAAGTAGAGTTCTTAGAGCGAGCACAAATAGAGCAAGCTGCCACGTACTCACGGACATCTTTCTCCAAGGAAGGCCAGAAAAACCGTCGACGTAGCAGGTTGGTGGTTCTATGCACTCCCCCATGACAGGCAATCCTAGAGGCGTGCCCCCACGTCAACACCTCAGATCTAAGAGAGTCGGGTACGTACAGAGTTCCAGGAGGACAGGAAACATGATCAGGTATCTCACCTTGGGCTTGTTGGACCTTGTCCTCGATCTCCCAGGTGAGATTACCTATAAAACAGGAGGTGGGGATGATAGTGGATTCAGAGGTAGGTTCCGTAACAGAGTATTTTCTGGATAAGGCGTCTGGCTTGATGTTACGACTGCCAGGTCGGTAAGTGATGTTGAAATTGAATCGGTCAAAGAACAGACACCAGCGGGCTTGACGGGAGTTTAGGCGTTTTGCACTGCGTAAGTATGCGAGGTTCTTATGATCAGTCCAAACAATAAAGGGTTGTTCTGCCCCCTCCAGCCAGTGACGCCACTCTTCTAGAGCCAGTTTAATTGCCAGAAGCTCTCGGTTGCCCACGTCATAATTCCGCTCGGCTGAGCTCAGTTTTCGAGAAAAATAAGCGCATGGTTTTAATTTGTTGGTGGTTCCTTCGCGCTGCGATAGCACAGCTCCCACACCGGAATCAGAGGCGTCTACTTCAACAATGAATTGTTTCTTGACATCAGGTTGTACCAGAATGGGTGCCGTGACAAAAAGTCCTTTGAGTTTTTTAAATGCCGTGTCGGCAGCAGGGGTCCAAACAAAGGGTTTATTAACAGAAGTGAGCTGAGTGAGTGGAGCCGCGATGCTGCTGTAATTTCGGATGAATCTTCTGTAGAAATTTGCGAAACCCAGAAATTGCTGTAGCTTTTTGCGGGTTTGTGGGATCTCCCATTGAGTGACTGCTTCTATCTTTGCTGGATCCGGCCGTATGTTACCGGCTTCAATAATATACCCCAAAAAGGGGATAGAAGAAGTATGAAATTCGCATTTTTCCGCTTTTACAAATAGTTGGTTCTCTAGTAGTCTTTCCAGAACCAAGCGAACGTGATGCTCATGCTGGGTTTGACTGGACGAATAAATTAAGATATCGTCCAGATAGACGAAAACAAACCTATTTAGGAAATCGCGAAGTACATCGTTCACGAGCCGTTGGAAAACAGCGGGGGCGTTCGTGAGACCGAATGGCATGACCTGGTATTCATAGTGACCCCATGGAGTGTTGAACGCGGTTTTCCATTCATCACCCTCACGGACTCGGACCAGATGGTAGGCATTACGGAGATCGAGTTTGGAAAATATTTTAGCCTCCTGAACAGAATCAAAAACAGAATTAATGAGGGGAAGAGAATACTTGTCCTTAACTGTAATCTGGTTTAACTCACGGTAGTCGATGCAGGGTCTCAAGGTTTTGTCCTTTTTCTGCACGAAGAAAAATCCTGCACCAACTGGAGACGTAGAGGGACGGATGTGGTGGAGAGAAAGGGCCTCCTGAATGTAGTTTTCCATGGCCTCCTTTTCAGGACCGGAAAGATTGAACAGTCTTCCCTTTGGGAGTGGGGCGCCGTTGAGCAGTTCTATGGCACAGTCATATGGTCTATGGGGTGGTAGAGTACTGGCTCTGGATTTACAAAAAACAGTTCTAAGGTCGTGATAGCAGGCTGGAACTTTGGACAGGTCGATATTCATTTCAGACTCAGAGGTGATGGAAACAGAGGAGGGAATGGCGGAATGAAGACAGTTTGCCATGCAGTAAGTACTCCAGTTGGTGATGCGAGGAGCGGCCCAATCGATGCATGGATTATGAGTTTGAAGCCAGGAGAAACCTAGGATGATGGGGGTCTGAGGGCATTGTGTGATAAAAAACTGGTGGTATTCTCTATGGTTGCCGGAGGTGAGAATGAGGACCGGTTTGGTACGGGACGTGATGCGAGAAAGTTGTTTCCCACCTAACCCGGCAGCGTTAATAGGGGACTCGAGGGGTTCGAAAGGCAACGAGAGGTGGTGAATGAGCTGTGAGTCGATAAGACTATGTTCGGCGCCAGAATCGATGAGAGCACTAAATTCACTGACTTGACCCTGGTGAGTAATTTTGACAGGAACATACAAAAACTTCATTTCTTTGACGTGAACGTTTTCGACCCCCCGTGACCTGTCATCTAACGAGGGGCTCCGGAGTTTAAACGTTTTTCACATTGGGAAACTACATGACCGGGGCGCCCGCAATAGAAGCACAAGCCTTCGTCGCGACGTTTCTGACGTTCCTCTGCCGTTAGTTTTGAATGGCCTATTTGCATGGGCTCCTCCAAAGCATGTGCGGGGGGCTCGTGTGCGGGAAAAGAAAAAACCTGACTCGGAGCTCCGGGGTTCCGAGAGAAACCGGTTGGTTTGTGGCTCCGTTCGACTTGACGTTCACGCAGCCGCACGTCGGATCGGAGGGCTGCTGAAACGAGCTCCTCAAAAGTGTCGGGTTCGGGTTGTGAACATAAATGATCCTTAATTTTTTCATTAAGTGACTGATAGAAAATACCCTTGAGGGCGGGGTCAGGCCAGCCGGCCTCCACCGCTAAAATGCGAAAATCGATCAAATGTTCACTCACCGAGCGATTGCTTTGTTTTAAGCTGAGCAACCGTCGGGTGGCTTCCTCCTGTTTGCGAGGCTGATCAAACACGAGGCGAAATTCTCCGATGAAACGATCGAAGGGCAGATGAGAGATGGGATTAGAAGCCAAAAAAGCCTGGGCCCACTGGAGTGCTTTGTTACGGAGGGCATTTACAATCAATGATATTCTGCTTTGGTCCGACTGGTAGAATCTGGGGGCCTGCTGGAAAATAAGCTGACACTGTAGGAGGAATCCTCCGCAAGCTGCAACATCGCCGCTGAATGGTTCCGGCTGCAGGCGGAAGTTTTCGGGGGTCATGGCGTCAGCGGAAGTCGGGTTGTTGCCGGAAGCAGCAGCTTGAGCTGAGGCTGTGGGATTCGTGGGTTGCTTTGTTAATTCTGCAAGAGTATGAGTGATACTGTCGAGTCTGCGGTAAAGGTCCTGTTGAGCTGCGGACATTTGAGTAAGGGCGTCAGCTTGGCGACTAAGGAGAGTACCTTGAACAGATATGGCGTGGCGGAGTCCTTCCGGGTCAGCTGGGTCCGGAGTACGGCCAGTCCGTTCTGTCATGGTTCCGTGGGAATTTCGAAAAGGACCCAGACGCTGGAACCCGGAAGAAACTCGGAAACGTGAGGTAAGAATTTGAAAGGTTTTAATTTCTCAAAAGGAGAGTCTGAAACCAAGTCTTTGTTGTTGCGTGGCGGCTGACTGGAGGGTGGCGGCAGACGGAGCTCGAGACAGAGGACTTGCTGGATCCGAAGGGAGGATGAGGAGGAGAGCTGAAGAACTGCAGACCGAAGGACACACGTGAGGATGATTCCTGAGAGTGGAACGGAGAGGCAAAATTAGCGTGATACCACCAAGGTAAGGCACAAGACATACGAGAGCCAGACTATGCACCGTGGTAAGAACAACGGACTGGCGTCGACGTCAGGTCCTGGATCTCCTGAAGTAGGCGCCTTAATGAGGTGATGATTGGACCCAGCTGGTAGCATCCAGAGCCGAGCAGGAAAGGGAGGGGGGAAGGTGACTGACAGAGGCACCATGACAGAGTCTAATGATTAAAACCAAGTAGTTGGAGGTTTGGAAGGAATCATTGAAAACAGATAGTTAATCTTGGGGAGAATCGTCATTTTTATGGTTGCAACTCTCCCTATTAGAGAAATGGGAAGATTTTTCCATCTAGTGAGATCAGCCTCAGTTGTTTTAAGTAGTTGGGTGTGGTTTAGCTTGAATAGATCAGAAAGCCTAGAGGAAATATTTATACCTAAGTACTTTATGTTGCCTGTTTGTATTTTAATAGTTAACGGATTTAGATAATTGCAATTAATTGGTAGAATTGTGCTTTTAGACCAGTTTATGGAGTATTCTGAAACTGACGAAAATCTATTAATTAGGGAGATGATTTGGCAGATGGAAGATTGTGAATTTGGAGTAAATAGTAAAACATCATCTGCATAAAGACTTATTTTGTGTTCTAAATTTATGGTTTGAATGCCTTCAACATCTCGACTTTGCCTAATTGCAGCAGCTAGAGGTTCAATAAATAGTGCAAATAAAGACGGAGATAGTGGACAGCCTTGTCTGGTTCCTCTTTGCAAATTAAAGCTTGAAGATGTTTGATCATTTGTTCTGATACGAGCATTAGGAGAGGCATATAATATTTTAATCCAGTTAATAAACGATTTACCAAAGCCAAATTTGTTCAGGGTGGCTATTAAGAATTTCCAGTTGACCCGATCAAATGCCTTTTCTGCATCCAGTGACAAAATAGTTGCTTCTTGATTGTTGATGGTTGTATAATCTATGAGGTTGATTAATCTGCGCATGTTGGTAGATGAATGTCTACCCTTTATAAAACCTGTTTGGTCAGGATGTATTAGAGAGGGAACTACCTTCTCCAGCCTTCCTGCCAAAGCTTTGCAGATTATTTTAAGATCTGCATTAATCAGTGATATGGGGCGATAGCTGGATGGTGATGTGGGATCTTTCCCAGGTTTCAGAAGTAAGATAATATTCGCAGAATTCATATTTGGAGGTAAATAATTGTTATCCTTAATTTCTATTGTCATTCTGAGAAAAATGGGAGCTAAAATTTGCCAAAATTCTTTATAAAATTCTGCTGGGAAGCCGTCTGGTCCTGGAGCTTTTTTTACTAGGCATGTTGGTTAATGCTTTATGTAGCTCTTCTTCAGTAAGAGGGGACTCCAGGGCTGTGATTTGTTCCTCTGTTGGTCTAGGCAAATCTATGCTATTGAGAAAACTGTTGATCTCACTGTCAGAAGGGTCAATTTGGGATGAGTAGAGGCATTGGTAAAAGTTTTTAAAAACTGCATTTATTGCGGATGGATCATGTGTTGCGTTCCCTGTTAGGTCTATGACTGATGAGATAGTTGTCTTCTCTTTGTTTATTTTTAGTTGATTTGCCAAAAATTTCCCAGATTTATTACTGTGATCAAACCTCTCCAAGCGTAGTCTCTGTAATAAAAACTGTGTTCTTCGATTAGTTATTTCATTTAATTCGAATCTTACTTTCCTTATTTGTTGTAAAGTTTTTTCATTTGGAGAGTTGCTGTACGTTTCCTCTAACCATTTGATTTTTTGCTCTAAATCCACTAGTTTAGAGTTTTCTTTTCTTTTTTTGTGGGACGAGAAGGCGATAATTTTGCCTCTCATGACTGCTTTCCCGGCCTCCCATAAGAGGCATGAGGAGATACCTGGGTGGTCATTATTTTGAAGATATGAGGACCATTCTTTAGCAAAGAAGTCTATAAAGTTAGGGTCTTTGAGCAACGATGTATTGAACCTCCAGCTCCTTAGTGAAGGTGCTGATGTTTTGTTTTTAAGAGTTAGAGAAACCGGTGCGTGATCACTGACAGTAATGGGATGGATCTGTGCTTCTGTAGCTATGCTCAATAAGGAGCTGTTGACCAAGAAATAATCTAGCCTGGAGTATGATTGATGAACTGTGGAAAAAAAGGTATAATCTATTTTCGTGGGGTGGAATACACGCCAAATATCACAAAGACCAAAATCCTCCATGTACTGTTTAACAGTGTTTGTAGATTGCCATGTTCTAAGAGTTCCTGTGTTATTTAGCCTATCCATCTCCGGATCTAAACACATGTTGAGGTCACCCGCAATGATTAGTGATTTGTCTGTATGCTCAGATAGCACAGAAAAGAAGGAATGAAAGAATTTAGGGTCATCTACGTTGGGGGCGTACACATTAGCTAAACATAGCTGCATATTTTGAGTGGAAAGAGTGACTATTATAAATCTTCCTTCTGGGTCTATGACTTGGTTAGCTTCGGTAAATTTAACTTCCTTGTTTATCAGAATTGTTACTCCTCTCTGTCTAGAGTTATAACAAGCTGAATATACGTTTGGAAATTCTGCTGTGGCGAGAATATTCACTGAGGAACTAGACATATGAGTTTCTTGAAGAAACGCAAAATCAGTTTTGAGATCTTTTAATTTGGTCATTATTTTCATTCTCTTCTCTCTGGTTCCAGCTCCGTGCACATTCCAAGTAACTAACCTTAGGGTGGACATGCAGCTGTTGAGGTGAATGCTAGAAACTGTATGTTGTTGATTGAGGCAAAAATGAGTATATATGTACACATAATGGTGTGCTTCCTGTTGCTATGAGGCTTTATGTGTAATGTACAGTGCATGGGATGTAATGCTGGAGATGTTGAGTGTCTAAGTGTGTTGTGCAGATCAGTACTATTGTAGAATGGCTGAGTGATGTGGCAGCTTAGGTGAGAGGAAGGGAATAGTGTGTGAAAAAAGAAAAAGAGGGAAGGAGTGCAGAGGGGGGGATAATTAAGGAAACAGGGAGGGTAAAAACAGAACAAACCTATTAGAAACAGGTTTGAAGCTGCTGAGGAGACTGGTGGTGATATTACCTAAAGTGGAGAACCTTTATACCCCGTGAGTTATGCCCAGTGTGTCACATATAAGCATAAACTAACACCTGTGCAGAGAGTGTAAAGAGTGTGGATACATATCTGATTCAGTAGAGCCAGGGAGTGACGTTTGGGTCGCGGTGCAGCTGTCCGTTCACGTAGAGTCGGTCCACAGAGATGACAGCGCGGGCCCCTTCACTCAGAAATTTCTTTCTGATGGGGAACAAGATCCTACGACGCTCCACGATTTCTTTGGGGAACTGATCATCCATCATGAAGTCAGTCCCCCGGAGCTCCCTGCCTCGGCGCCGCACCTCTTCCTTCTCTTTGTGGAGCACGAACTTGGCCACGATGGGTCTGGGCCTGCGATTCCCAGGTCTCGCTGCTCCCATGCGATGCACACGGTGAAAGTTTATGGATTTAACTTTTTCCTCTGGGAGCTTTAGCTGGCTTTGAATAAAGTTTTTAATTTTTTCCTCTGCGTTTTCTTCTGGCGTTTCTGGTATTCCCATGACCACCAGATTATCTCTCATGGATCTTGATTGAAGATCCAGAATGGACTCTTTGATCTTCTTATTTTCTTCAGAGAGTCGGCTCATTCCATCAGAAAGAGAACTTACCGACTCTCTCAGCGCTGAATTCTCCGCGGTCAGGGTTTCCACTTGTTTTTGGGAAAATTCTAGAGCCTCTTTGATGTCTTGAAATTCCCGGTGAAGAACTTCCAGGAGGGAGAGACGGTTGTCGAAGCTGGATAGCTTAGCATCAATGCTAAGGAGCATATCCCACGCGTTGGTTTCAAACTCCGTCTTCGGTGGGGAAGCACCCGGTGATTCTTCGGGCCGGCTCCGCTTGGTGGGGGCGGCTGGCTTGGCTGACTGAGGAGTTTTCTTCATGACGAAACGCTCGAACTGTTCGTCAATGTAACGCGTCAGGCTGTCCAGATCCTCTTCGCTGCTGAAACTCTCCAGGACGGAATAAATCCGGGGAAAAAAAAGAAAAAACACTGAGACGGTGTGTTTATCCGAAAAAAGAAAGAAAAAAAAGAAGGGGGGAGAAAAATATATGCTGCTTGGTTGTTTTTAGTTTCTCAGGATTAAATCATCTTATTTTCCACCAGGTCTCGAGCAGATCCGCGTCACAGCTTCATGCTAACCCCTCACAGCTTCACAGCCGTGTTTTCTGCTGCACGGCCCTCAGACATTGGCTGCTTTTCAGACAGAGAGCGGGTGCCGTCATTGCTGCTGCGATCACTCCAGCTCCACGGACTTATGATTTTTTTGTTCCTTTTTTTTATCAAGACAATAATAGAAAATTTGATGCAGTCAATCCCATGATTACATGGGAGGGGTGTAGAATGGTTTGGCTTGACACATGGGCACTTATTGCTCTCATACCCCGCCCATTTCCTAGTGGCCAACTCTCTGAGCTGTCTGCTGAGAAAGAGATCTCTGGCATCTGGAGCTCCCCTCTACGCTCAAGCGAGTTTAGCGTGTGTTGACCTTTACCTGCTCAGGTGCATCAGAGGCACCACTGCTGTTTTGTGTAGCTTCCTTTTGAACCTTACTACTGAGCGGTTGCAGCTTGTAGCTGTCAACTCCACCCAGCAGGGCTCCATGCCTTCACAGCGGGCCACCAGACTCATCCGTCAGCAGCCTCAGATGCACTCCTTCCTTCAACAGGATGCAGGGTATCGGGGGGGCTCTGGTTGCAGCTCCTCATTGCCAAATCTTACCATCGTTGCTCTATGTCCTGACAGTGGGTTTCAGGCCTTATCAGTCTGCACCCTTGGACACTATTCTTCTCCGCGTCTGGATAATCCTTTGGCGGCTGACCGAGGGCAGCGTCACTCCCTATTTGGGGTTTGGACGAACTCAGGACCCGCCTTAGAGTGCCACACCCTCACAAAGAACCCACAGATGGGTGTGCTGGGTTTTTCTTTTTAGAATTTTTGTTCTGTTTGTGTTTGTGTTTGTGTGTGTGTGTGTGTGTATGGATGAGAGGGCTAGCACTATTACTGACAGCTACCCTAACAACTTTTTACCCACTCTCCTATGTTAATTTTTTCTTTACCTTCTTCTTCTCAGGGCCGGGTGCTTAGGCGAAGTGTGTCGGACAACGAAGCTGGAGGTTCATTTGGGGTGTGTGTGGCGTTGTTAGCCTATCCGCCCCATCTGCCACACAAACTTGGCAAATCTTGCTCCACGCTTTTTCTTTCAGTATTCTGACACATGAAAGGCATATAATTCCTGCTGGGCACAGACTGCTATTATTAATTTCCCCTTCATGATCACTTTTTCAACAATTGGCACTACCATCTCTTTAAAAGGACCCTACCCATACGTCACTACCAAATCCGAGTTTCTGACTGGTCAAAGTTCAACCTGCTTTAACTTTCAATGCTTGTTCAATAACCGTGTGTTTTGTATGTAGCGCCCTAAAAAAACCCTAAAAACTTGCGTAGTGATGCATGAACGCTAGAGTTTGAACACAGAAGCCTACAACACGCATCTATGTATGTTTAACTTTTCATTAATAGGTCACCTGAATGTGTGTTTCCGAGCACAGTGTACACGTAGCATACTTTTAAACATTAAAAAGAATTGAAAAATGGATGAAGGATACTTTTTTTGTTGTCAGAAAAAAAAACATTCACCACACTCTTTACAGTATTGGTCCCTCCACTGATTACCGTATTTTCACGACCATAGGGCGCACTGGGTTATAGGACGCGGTCTCATTTATGGGTAATTTTTTGGTATTTGACACATACGAAAGGCTCACCGGGTGTTAAAGCGTGGGCACGTTAGCACAACATACCGTTAAAACATGCATGCTAGTGTTGAACCTTTCCTGCGATGACGTTTCTGACCGGGGGAGATCTTCTCCAGGGCCGACAGCGGGTCTTCCTTTGGGGGTTCACTTCCCTTTTTGGACCCTCAGAGCCTCCAGAATGGGTTAATAATAGAACCAGTCTCTGTTTTTCTGGAGGAAATCCTTTTTTTTTTAATTACTGTTCTCCCTAACTGAGTAACACAAGTTGAATGCGCGCTCACACACTCACTTGGCTGAGTGCCTGCCCCCTCCTTTTGCAAATAGATATACACACTAATTGTGGAAAAAAGCAGCGGCAGTAAAACTGAGTTAGTTTTCATGCCGTCTTCTACCACTCCTCTGCCGAAGTCCCACAACTACACACTAGGCGCACCCCCTCACAGGGCGCCCCCTACAGTTTGGAGAAAATTTAAGACTTTTAAGTGCACCTTGTAGTTGAGACAATGCGGTAAGTCAAAAATCGTTAGAAATCATGATAAAAACAATTAAAAAACAAGATTGTTTCAAAAGTATCAATATAAACGCAACTTTAACAGCCTGGTGGGAATTTATAAAAATATCTAAGTCATCAATTCAACCGTGCAGAATGACACCCATCTGGAACAACCCAGACATCCTCATAAACAAAAAGATGATACACTTCCCAGCTTGGCAAGCAGGGGGCGTGACGTTACCAGAGCAATTCATTATTGATAGAAGATTCATAACTCCCCAGGAACTTCAAGATAAGCATGGAATAAATAACTTCTTGGAATATCAGCAACTTAAGTCTATTATTACTAAAAAGTTTAAATACAGAGACAACGATTTAAAGCTACCAGAGGTAGTTACCGCTCTGATTAACTTTTCAATGAACAAAACTCTCTCAAAAATATACAAACTTTTATGTAAATTAGATAATAATATTTCACTTCCAATAACAAAATGGGATGCAGATTTGATCATCAGCATAGATGAAAACTTTTGGTCAGAACTTTGTCTAAACACCTTTAAACTGACTAAAAGTCCAAATTTGCAGCTAATCCATTTCAAAACTCTTCACAGGATTTACTACACTGGACAGAGGATGTTCAAGATGGGTCTCAGTAACTCAGACATTTGTGAACACTGTGATAGTAATCTACCCGATAGTTACATGCATGCACTGTGGTTCTGCACGCCTGTCCAGGCTCTCTGGCAGCAGGTATGTGCCGATCTATCAGCCTGGCTTAAGGTTTCAATCACGGCTTCACCATCACTTTGCGTGCTTGGTGACATGAGTGCCATCGAGGTAGAAGGAGAATTATTAAATATCATTTTCATAACTCTTTGTATTGCTAAAAAAACCATCTTAATAAACTGGAAAAACAAGAAAAATATAAATATAGTTCAATACAGAAATCTGCTTTTTGATCATATCAGCTTGGAAAAAATGTCAGCCCAAAATTCAAGTAACTTGGAAAGAATTCAGTCTCTCTGGTCTCCCATAGCTAACTCCATGACTTGGGGGGGGGGGGGGGGGGGGGGGGGCTGGTTGTTGCTGCTCCTTGCCTTTCTGCCGTGGTGCGGGGTGGGGGTCGGGGCCTCTGCTGCCCGGTGGGGGCTGGTGGGGGGCCCATTCGTTGGGGGGTCGGTTCCGTTGCCTGGGCGGGGCGGGCTGGGCGCTGCGTGGTCTTCTGGGCTTGGCGGTGGGGGGTGCGTGGTGGGGGGGTTGGGTGGTGGTCTGGCTTGGCTTGGGGGGGTGGTCTCTTTGTCCGTGCTGGGGGGGTCGGCGGGGGTCCTGCTCCGGGGGGGTGGGTCCAGCGGCACTGGATGGGCTGCCCGTCTACACCTGGGGCTGGGATCAACCCTTCCCTGGCTCCGGGGCGGGGCAGGGCAACCCTCTTGGGGCCCCCGGTCGCTCTGGGCGTCACCCGCTCCGGCTGCGGGGTCTTGGGGGTGTGTGGGGGGGGGGGTCTGTCGGCCCTGTCTTGTGGGGGGGCTTTCCGGGGGGGGGGGGGCACCATGGGTACGGGGCCTTGGGGGTTTGACGTGTCGGGGTCTCCGCTGGTGGCAATCGGCGGTTGCCCCGGCCGGTTGGCTGCCTTGGTTCCGTCGAGGCCTGACCAGAGCTTCCTCGGGGCCGGCGCCTGGGGGTGGGGGCCTGGGCTTGCTCCGGGGGGGGGGCGGCGCTTTCTGGCTCCTCTCTCTCTGTGTGGGGTGGGTCGTGCTGGGCCTGGGGCGTCGGTGCCTCGGGGGATGGGGCCCCGAGGCTGGGGGACCTGGGCCCTATGCTGGGGGGGGCTGGGGGACAGATGTTTGACCACCGGGAGACAGTCTGCCAGCTGTCCCCAACTCACCCCCTTCCTCATATAATCTCATATTAGGGTGAGGGGGTGGGGGGTTTAGCCTGCGATGCGCTTTGGGGGGGGGCTACTTGGCAGTGGTCTCCCTCCCATGGTTGCCGTATGGAATGGGCCCCCCCTCTCTCGGTTTTATTTGCACCTTAGACATGTAGGGCCCTTGGTAGGGGGGGTGCTTGGACATCACTGCCAGCAAGCAGCAGATGTCCTCCTAGCACCCTACCCGCCAATTTTAACCGCACCTTAGACATTTAGGGACCCTTGGTGGGGAGGGTGAGGGGACATTACTGTGAGTAATCAGGGAATGTCCTCTCTGTGCTCTACCCACCAATTTTAACTACACCCCCCTAGTACACACACCTTTTTACTTCTCATAATATACATTCAAACACAAACACACACACATGCACACATACACCCTTACAAACACAAGCACACACATTATACAAGGAAGGTGGGTCCAAGGTCCATCTGTCCCCTACCCCATCCCTGGTGGGGGGTACTGGGCCCTTGGCAGCGGCGGCCGTGTCCCCTGGGTGCCGGTTTCCTGGGCCCGGCGGGGCTCTCTCCGCGCAGGGAGGGAGTTCACATTACACCTGAGCCGGGGGTGTCCGTTTCCTTGTGGGGTGGGTTCGGGTTTTTGCCCCTGGGCGCTGGTCCCCCGCCCACATTCCAACTGTGGCCGAGCCTGGTCGGGCCATGTTAACAACAACCCTTGTGGGCCCCTCTTATCTCCGGGGTGCCCCCCTCCGGGGCGGGGCCGGCTGTCCCCTGCCTTGCTCCTTCCTGGACCAACCGTAGGCCGGGTGGGTGGCTGCCTGGAGTGCAGAGCGGGTCTCCCTTGGGGGGTCCTGGCTCGTACCTGGGGTTGGGGCGGGGGGATACCCAGAACTCCTGGGTGGTGACGAGGTGCTCGTCTGGGGCTGTGGGCGCTCTTCTCGGGTGGGGGCCTGCGTTGGGCCCTCCCGGCGCGGCGGGGGGGCTGCTCCCCTGGTTGGGCTGGGGCGGCGCTCTCTTCCCCCCATGCCTCCCTGCTCTCTGGCTCTGGGGGCCTCGTGGTGGTCCTGCTGGCCCTGGCTTGGGTGATGGATGTGATCGCCCGGGGGGTGGTTGTTCCCTGCCTGCTGCCGGGTGGCGTTGGGAGTTCCGGCTGCCGCTGCTGCTGCGGCGGGGGTCTTGGTGTGGGGATGGCTGGTCACCCCTCCCTCCTTCTTTTCACATTCCACCATTCATTTAGACAATATCTGTATTGTGTGCATGTTTTGTGTACATGTTGACATGTGGACATCTTTACAGTTAACAGGTGTGTTTATAACATCTGAGTGTGTGTGTGGACAGGCCCCGCCCTTTGAGATTTGTATTACACTTGAACCTTACCGTAATGATAAACATCCAGTAAAGTTGTTGCTTTAGGCTGCTTCATGGTTCTACCCCCCCCCCTCCTATTATCACCCTCCTCTCCCCCCTCCTCTCTAACATCCCTCTCTCTTCTTCCCTCCTTTCCTTTTCCGTCCGGTAAAAAGAAAAAAAAAAAAAGAAATCATGATAAAAAGATTATTGTTGTTTGTTCTTAACATGTTTCCGTTTTAGATTTTTCTCTTAGCTCTAAATTTCAGCTGAGTCATTGTAGAATGAGAACACTTTGTCTGATCAAATCCTAAAACAATCAGAGCCTTCTGTAAAGCATGACCCAGCTTTTTAGCACATCAAAACAGCTCTTTTCAGGAGTCCACATGAATCAGCAAGTCTCAGAAGAAAGCATAAGTCGGGGGGGATTTTTTTAACGGATTTCCAAAAGTTTCCTTCAAAAGAACACATTCCTGTATCCATTCCCTTATCTTACTGCTTCACGAAGCAGATAGGCAACCACAGTCATTTTTCATTCAGTCATGCATGGCACAGAAACAGCCTGACAGCAGACTGACAAGTGGATTCAAAGCTAAAGCAAACATATCCGATGACAACATTCACATTTGGTGTCTATTTTAAACTTCCAGCAGCATAAGTGCAGATTTGAGACACGTTTCCTCGGTCAAGTGTTTAAATGAGAAAGTGAAGGTGGTTCAAACTGTGAGACGAAAAATCAAGAGTTGATGTGACATTTGAGTTCAGTTTTAATCAGAATATAATACACCATGATTATGGAATGAATGTCAAAAGGCTTCTAGATTATCAAGTGTTTGCAGATATTCATTTTCTGATTTTCTTCTATGCAAACATTATTTTTCTTTTTTGTTTTTTACTTCTTTAGCAGAAATGAACACTACAAATGATCATTTAAATTAACAGTTTCTTGTCTTTAAGAACAAAAATAAACAGCACTTGTGTATTTTTTTTCATTCATGCTAATAAAGGAAAACACTCCATTAAAGTTAAATTAGTGAAAAAATTCACTAATAAACAGAATTGCATGTGTTTGTCAGTCATTAACAATCACTTATCACTGAATACCTGCTAAGGCTCTTGTGTCTTTTTGGATAAACATCATTAAATTGTTTTAGAAGGTTTTAATGTTGTTTTCTTTAGTAATTAAAATGAAAAAAAATCCCTAAATAAATATGGAACAGGACTGAAAACTTAATTTATGCCAATCCAGGAAATCAATGTGCACAGCAACTCGTTACAACGATGAATAATTCATCTATCTTAGCTAGTCTCCTCAGATTTATCACACCGATGCAGACCCCCAATCCTGCACTGCAGCAAGAGAGATCTGTTTCCAGGGAAGGCCCCCCATTGTAAAGTGCATAGGGGTGATTAGTGTTGTTAGTAATGGCAGTAAACTTTGTTTCTGACCTTCAGCATGGCCTCAAGTGAGTTCAACCCCTCCTAAGAACAGAGCTCAACTCTTTCAGCCTTTCCAATCTTCTGTTGTCGTTTTTGACAGCATCATCATAATCGGTCAAACCTTCAGGAAATCCCTTTTAACCAAAACACAAAATAATGATGTTTTTGACTGTCGAAGGTCCACTATTTTTTTTTTAAGTCCAGGACCCAGTGTGGAACTCAGGGGCCTTGAGGGCTGCTGCCTGGCTTTTTTTTTCTTTTGTTTTCAACTAACCCTGGACTTTTAGCCTCTTATTGGAAAAACGCACCTGATCCAGTTAATCAGCAATAGCAGGTAGCCTGCAGGATGTCAGCCCTTAAGGCCTGGAGATTGACACTCCTATACCTTGATTAGGAAGTGTTAAAGACCCAATCCATGTAAAGAGATAGACATCAGGAAGTAGGAGGCCTACTCTTTGCCAACAGTTCCGCCCACAACCCAGAGGTGAATTTCGGACAAACTACTGCCGCTATGCAGAAACTATGTCCAAGAAAACAACACAGGTTTAATTATTTGGCTAATAACTGCATAATCATAATTTAAAGAGCACTGGAAACGCTTTTAAAATAGATCAGAAGGTGATCAGAGTGAGAAGTTAAGGAAAAAGCAACTCCATGCACTTTGCTCCTCCTCACAGTCCCAACACTCTCCCACTCCTGTCCACACTGTTTACATACCACAACAGCAGTATCATAAAAATCCTGTGTCAGAGACTGGACTTTTAATCTGACATGTGCAGGATTGTCGTCTTTATTATCCTACATAAACCCATATTATGAGAGATGTAGGAGCAATGTGCTGTCTGACAAAAGTCCAGTAAACGGTTCAGTGGATTTCATCATGTCTCTATTAATACTTTCATGAGAACTGCATGATGAGCTGCCTGCCCCACACTTAGTTCTGTTTAAAAGGGCAGGTCCTTTTTTTCACTTTTTTTTTTTGTTGAGGTCAAAATGACACTTTCACAGTCAGAAAAAGGACAGAGAAAGAAGGCAGAGAGCACAGGTGGACTGTATAGGAAGACATACAGTAGATTCTCCATGGATACCATGACTGCACAGACAGCTGGACTTTCCAGCTCCTCTATGTTCAATAACGTAGATTAAAAAATGTTATGATGTCATGGTTATACTCTACAGTCAAATTTTTGAACAACATCTGTCCGCCATTTTTCCACCCCACTCTTTTCTTCTGCCTTGTCTTCTCCGTCCAGTCCAACAAGAGATGTATACAAACATAATTAATATCAATAAAGTTTAGCCTCCAATACAAAAGGGGTTTATGCAAATATTCACCTTGTGTGTCAGAAGATTCACAACCCCCTGTTGTAACAGTAAAATCTGTCCAACACAAGAGGTCTTCAGCTCCGATCTGTTTACCCAACTGCTGTATGTGTGAACTATGCGTTAAAAAAAGTGATTTAAAATAAAAAAGCCTCTTAATGTTTAGTAATATTTTTTACACGTTTGAAGCATTAGTGAAGCATTGTTTTGTTTTTGTTTTCTTTACTAGACAACATTTTTTCAACACCCACAGTTTGACATAGGATTCTTCACTTTTGTATCCCAGCTTTATGTGGCTTGATATTGATGTCATCCATGGGAAATCATAAGGGATGACCACCTTATCATTATTTAATTAAATTTTGTAAAAGTAAACATATAAATAACTCAATATTAAAGTTAGACCTGTAAAGTGAGTCTGACAAAACAAAGTGTTCGTGATGTAATAAAAAAAGGTTTCCTCCCCAGTTTTTGAATTCATGCGAGGTTTTACTTTCAGAAGGACTTTACAGTTAACACGTCTACACAAGATTAATTCATAAGAAATAGATTACAAGGTTTCAAACTATTTTATTAAAGAAAACAAAAATGATTAAAATTAGGGAGGAGTCGATAACCAGCAGTACCTTAGGTACTCCTAGGTTTTCCTAGGTACGTAGGTACTCCTAGGAGCAACTGCATCTTAAGGGAGAGCAGACATGTACCAGTGTTGTGCGTGTAGGTAAGTGTATTTTGAAGTATTCACAAAGATAATGTGAGTTTCACACACTTACGACGTGCAGGTGATGCTGACGTGGCCTTATGCTTCGCTCTAGTCATTAGCAAGAGGAGCCCACTGGGCCCTAACTGACAGTGCTCAAAGGCGGCACACACGGTTTTGCAGGTGATGTAAGTGCCTGGTGGATGCCCATCGGTTGTCCACACAAACTACCCTCTAGTTGTCTAATTTCCTAATTTCTACTAGTCAGGCAAGGAATGCACAATGGGCGCACAGCAGGAGTGCTAGGACTGTGCACTGATCACAACAGGGTTAACAGGTCTAGGTTAAAAGTTCACATGATACACCTGCATCTCACTCTTGCTTACCCTCACGCTTTGTTTAAGTGTTTGCTATGACCTGTTGCCTGTAGAAAAAATGGGCATGAACATTTTTGCTCTATGGGCTTACCAAGTGGTCTTCAATTTGAAAATATCCTGTGGCCCACCATACCTCATTCAGATTTGCCCATTTTTCACCCGTAGACAGTCTGTACTTACCTTTAACCCTTGTGCTATCCTAGGCACTTTAACATTGGGAGTTGGGTCATCTAGACCCACTAGACAGTGCGCTGAACCTTTTTTCTTCAATAATTTTTGATCTTCACTGGTGTCCATGGATTACATGAAATCCTCTCCACCTTTGTCATGGCAGGGGGTAACACGTCAATGGAAGGGTGGGGTCATAGGATAGCACAAGGGTTAAAAACAGGCTTGGAAACATTCAGGTTTAAGCTGCTATGGTAAAATGGTCACAAGTGTCTTGAAGCTGTACTGAGCAGGATTTACAGTATAAATAATTATGAAGAGAAAAAAGGAGCTTGTTTCTGCTGATTTTGTTTTAAATAATTTCTTTAACTAGATGTACCAAAACACTGAAAAAGTTTTTATCCTTTAACTGTAACAGCACTAAGTGATGACAAAAGCTGCTCCTATGGGCAGAAGGGAGAAGTATGTGTGATGGTGGGTTAGATGGTGTTTTTGTTTCTTTTTTTATTGTTAAAAGTTTGGATACCGGTATTTTTATTTTTATTTTTATTTTTTTTTTTTTGAGTGACTATTTTGCCTTTTGCTTTTAACTTGACACTTTGGATTTTAGCTGAACATTTTTGATGTTTAACAACAATAAATAAATCTATTCTATTCTATTACACCACTAGCCGATTTCAAAACAAATATAATTTAAAATTAAAAATGTTTCTATTTTAAAATATAGTTTAGTCTCTGTATTCTTTGAAAATCTTCCTAACACAAAGTTAATATCAAACAGCTGTGAGGATGGAGAGAAAGACGAGAAGAGAGAAAAAATCAGGACAGATGGAGGAAAGAAACCGGCTGGTCTTATGGTGGACATCATCATTCATTTTCAAATAGTATTCTTAATAAAAAAAATAAAAACATGCATTAGCAAGATGCTTAATTTATTTAAAACATGAAATAACTGTTGCTTGGCCATATGATTTAGTGGAGAAGAACACAGGCAAGTGTCATTGTTTGGGTTTCTTTCTATTGGTTTTTGCTTACACGGTCTTGTTTGTCATGTTTGAGTTCTGTTTCCTGTTTTATTTTGAAAGGTTTACCATTATGTCATGCTTTTGAGTTTTACTTCACTGGTCCCAATCTCTTCTGATCATGTTCACCTGTGTCTTGTCAGTCCTGTTTGTATTTAAGTTTTGTCTCTGCCTTCCTCTTGTGCTGGTCCATTAACGCCTCTTCCCTGACTCCCTTCTGCCATGTGTTCATGCTATGCCCACAGTAAGTTTAGTTTTCCTGCTCTGCAGCGCTTTTTGTTAGTCCTTAAACCCCTTGCCCTGGAAAAAAAAAAAAAAAAAAAAGCAATTAAACCGGAAACAGAACTCAAACATGACAAAAAAGACCGTATAAGCAACAACCAATAGAAAGAAACCCAAACCATGACAGCAAGAGGTGAAGGAAACAGACATGAGGTTAGTGATGCATCTGATATCAAAGAGAGCAGAGATGACTTCAGGTAGTAATAATTCAACTATTGAAGCCACGAAAACCTAGATGTTCTTTCTGGGTTAAACTTCTGCTGACCACCTGTTCACCTTTTTTAGGAAAACAAATGCAGACATACATGAAGTCAGTCTAAACACAGAAGAATGAGGAGAGAGGTTCAGATGATGATGATGATGATGATGATAGAGAAGAACAGAGAGGAACAGAGGAGATGGCTGGGGCAAGGCATTACCCAGAATTCTGAGTGGCCTTCACCACACAAATTTGGGGATCATTAAAGCAATACATGGTTGAAAATGGCTCACAAAAATGTTCTGCTGGGTCTTTTCCAATCAGATAAGAAGCACTGAGATTTACACATTTACAACACATTTACAAGTGCTGTGTGGATGTTTAGATAGCCTTAGGAGGGGTGGATGGGACGCTTAGTATGTGCATTGATGTCTTTGTGTGGGGGGAGGGGTGTTTTTAATGTGGCCGCATACCCCTATGAAATTAGGTAGTTGTGCCCCTGATTGTACATATGAAATTATAATAAAACTATTTTTCTCAGGTTCTGAAGCTCTGATTTGGTTTAGTGTAACCAATGTTCCCAGGACAGACAGCTGTCCTTAAATAGGACAAACCTCAGTCATCTTATGAGAAACTGTTATGTACTGAACAAAAGCTGTTATAATGCACTGATGAGGGAAATTGTAAAAGTTTTGTTCAATGTTTAATAAAAAGATTTACATCTGTAAAATGAGGCAGCTGCTGTTAATAATAAGTTTCCATAAACATGTGATGTTTTCACATAAAAAAAAACATGTATGCAACCAGACATCAAATGCATTTCATGACACACAAAAGTCCATCTGCAAAGAAAGCTTGATGCCAGCTTTTTCTATAATGATTCTGCAAACATCTGTTGTTGTTCATCGGGGGCTTTATTTGCCTAATTTTAACAGCTGATAAGGACCATGAATCAATCATCTAATGTTTATGCTAATTGGTGATGTGTGGGTTTGAACATGTTTTATCTTGCCCTTCTGTGACTTCAAACCAAAGGCAGCCTTTGGGAACTGGTTCAATCTGAGCTTTAAATCAGCCAGGAGTCTCCATGGACCACGGTGTCTGCAGATTACACTGTGATTTGTATTGAACAAGTGCAGAAAAAAACAGTCGTCCAGACTTTCTCTGAAAAGAAAGGGTCATTGGCAGCGATACAGAATTCAAATGTGAAATTAAAGGGGAGGAAAATGAAACTGAGGCCCCAAAGAGTAGAGGTGAAAAGAGAGGCTGCACTTAGACGTAACTGTTAAAAGAAGTGTAAAGAAAAGGGGGCGAGGAGACTATTGTGGGCAGGTGGGGTGGGTGGAGAGGATTGCCAGGAGTAATGTGCAAGAAAACAGAAGCAGGTGGAGTCAAAGGGAACAGTACACATCTATGGCCATTTATGCTGTACAGTTTTGATCCTGAAGGAAAGACGGGAGGAGGAGCTGAAGATGTTAAGCTTCTGTTTGGGTGTAAAGAGAATGAACGGGATAAGAAAGACATCTCAGAGAGAACAGGTCAGGTTGGACAAAAAGGCATACGCTCTAGTGGGAGGATGCTAAAGTGGCACTGCCAGATGAGAGGGGTGGTGGGTGAAGAAGTATGCAGCAAAAAAATAAAAGTAGAAGAAACAAAGAAAGCAACTGAGAGAGAAGGATGACAAAATTGATAAAATGGTCAAGTGAAAATAGATGATTTGCTGTGCTGACTCCCTAAACGACATGCCTAAAAGTAAGCATGAGTAGCTTAGCCACCAGAGGTTTCTGCAAAACCAGCCATCATATGTATGCGTGAGGCTGCAGCTTTGACTCTCTTGGAATAAGCGTTGCCTGATCGGTAGGTAGCAAAAACTCGACCATATCTAGTAAATACACAGTCAATAAATTTGTCTTTGAAGGTTATTCGTCTGCTCAGTCACAAAACCCGAAAATACACAAATGTACGACGTAAAAGTGAATTTCAAAAACATTTTCTGGATGTGTGTATAGCCAAGTGTTTTCTTTGTACACATGGCTTAGCCTTCATTTCATGAGGCCTCATCTGTTTCATTTGATGCCTCTCACGTGTCTCAGCCATCCACTTCTCAGTTTAAGAAACTCTTATGGCTGTAGTGACTTCTTTATTATCTGAAACTGTTTCTGAGGAAGAAGCAAGCACTAGTTGTACGCCGTCATCTGCTGCACCTGTGCAAACATCACAGAGAACCCCCTTAACCCACAAGTGCAAAAAGATTTCACAGAGACTCAACTTTGTAACAAAGACTAGTTCTGACGTGAACAAATATATCAGGATTACTACTAATTGGAACTTCTTCCTGTATTTCAGTTTGGATATTGCTGAAGCAGTAACTAAAGAAACAGAGTCAGCCTGTTGCCACAACATTGATGCTGAGGCAGTAATGGGAAGGTTCTCTGCAGCCAAAAGCCGTGCTCCAAATGCAGCACGTTCTTTCACTTTGTCAAAACTAAGGGCTCAGAAGAACAAAACTTGTGATTGAATTCACAATCTTGATGCTTAGAAGAAAAGTTATTGAAATAATCTATTTCTCTCGCACGAAAACAGCTCCTTGTCAATCGTAAGAAATGCTTCAAATTCAGAGACAAAATTATACGCAGAATTGCTGTGTAGACACAAAAGAAGGCTAGTTATGAAGGAAAAAAGCTGGAGGAAACACTACAGAATCCAAAATTGGATATTTCTAAAGAGTTTCCTCATGTTGATGAAGCTATTCAACGTGTCAGTGAAATTCTTTGAGGAAAGGTGGTCGGTCGTCTGATTTTTCATGTTTGGTATGATGACGAAAAAAATCAATAACTGTGTATAATGGTAAAATGCAAAAACTAAAGCAGAACACTGGTGGAACATATGGGATTGGCTACTTGGGAGAAAATGAAATACAGTGCCTTTAGAAAGTATTCGGCCCTTTGAACTTTTTAACCTTTTGCTACATTTCAGGCTTCAAACATTAAGATATAAAACGGTAATTTTTTGTGAAGAATCAACAAGTGGGGCACAAACATGAAGTGGAACGAAATTTATTGGATATTTTAAACCTTTTTAACAGATAAAAAAACAAAGAAATTAGGCAAAATCATTCACCCACCTTAAGTAACTTTTAAGTAAGTAACTTTGTAGCTCCACCTTTTGCTGTGGTTACAGCCGTGAGTCGCTTGGGGTATGTCTCTATCTGTTTTGCACATTGAGAGACTGACATTTTTGCCCATTCCTCCTAGCAAAACAGCTTGAGTTCAGTGAGGTTGGATGGAGAGCGTTTGTGAACAGCAGTTTTCAGTTCTTTACACATCCATTCTGAAACCTGGATATGTTCATTTGTAAAACAATTTGGGGCTTACCCTCCCTTTTGCAGAGTGGGGAGAGCATCGGGGGCGGATGCGGTAGGAGGGGTTGAGAAGGGTGGGGGTGTGGTAGAGGATAGTGTAGTGCAGTGTTTTTCAACCTTTTTTGAGCCACAGCACACTTTAATCTTGACAAAAATCCCGCGGCACACCAGCATCTAAAAAAAAATAAATAAATAAGTAGAAACTCATAGTCTGTCTTGATCTTGATTCCTAACTACTCAGTGTTTTATCAGGGGCCTGTTTGGATGAACACAGAGCTGATTTCCTGGAGATGGGAAATGTTTTTAGATCCGTTAATGAGGGCAATTTCCCACGGCACACTTGACCATCTCCCACAGCACACTAGTGTGCCACAGCACACTAGTGTGCTGAAAAACACTGGTGTAGGGTATGGTGGGTAGGGGTGGAGCTGTGGTTGCATCGTGATCTTTGGGCTGTTTGGACCGGGTGCCTGGGCTGGCCTGCGGTGACGGGGCTCCAGCTGGGTGGTCGGCGGCTCCTGGGTCCTGGCTCCGTCCTTGGCCCGTGTCTCGGTGTCCGCCGCCTGGTGGCCCCCAACGGCTCCTGATACGGCGGAGTGCGCCTCTTCTGTGGCCTTGGGGCCCCGACGCCGGGGTTGGCCATGCTCCCCGGTGCCAGAGGGACCGCCGTAGGGGGGCCTCCTATGCACCTGGCTGGGTGGGTGGGTGGTTAACCCCCGCTTGGGCTGCATGGGTCCAATCGCCGTTTGTGCTCTGGGTCCATGGGTCTCCTGCCCCCTCTCTCCTGGTCTGGCCGGTTGGGCTCGGGTGCATCTGGTTCCCCTCATGATCACACGGTACACTTCAGCAGCATGCATGTATCTCCACCCTCACTTGCACACTGCTCACTGTCTGCTTTATCCCTCGCTCCTAACCCACAGTGTATTAATGGACAGATGTCTTCTGCTTATCTTGGTGTCAAATATTCACTCTTGGATGTAACATGTTTCTTTCCACCAGATCTAGCATAAATGCTATAAAGCTAAAGCTTAGTCTTTGTGCTGGGATGGCTACTCTGCTCTGCAGTAAACATCCAGCAGCTTGTTGCCTTATGCTGCTTCACAGTTCTACCCCCCTCCTCTTTAATCAACCCCCCCCCCCTTGCATCCCTTTCTCTTCTTCCCTTCTTTTCCGTTACACTGTTACAGATATGAGTAAGATGAATAAATTTTAGCCTAAATTACAAAAGTGATTTATTTAAATATACATCTAGTGTATCAAATGTTTCATAACCCCTATTGTAACAATAAAATATGTCCAACACAAGAGGCTTTCAGCTCTCATCTGTCTGCTAAGCTGAAAAAGGATTACTCGCTAGCTAGCTGGCTATCTACATGTTAATAGCTAGCTAGCTACAGTATCTAGCTATCTCATTTATTCATTCATCTTTGAAGCCGTTTGTTCAAGGGAGCCGGTTTAGCTCGTGCTGGTTTGCGGTGCCTTCCCTCTGTGATACCCAGGTTTAAATCCGGGGCTGGGGCTGCCGGAGCCCATCCCTCTTGTGGGCGAAGGCAGGGGAAACCCTGGACATGTCGCCAGTCTGCCGTAGGGTCCTCTAGCTCAGTGTTTTTAAACACTTTTAAAGCCAAAGCACACTTTATCCTTAACAAAAATCCTGCGGCACAACAGCATCCAAAAATTAAAAAAGGAGAAACTCATACTCTATATCAGTGTTTTTCAACCATTTTTGAGCCACGGCACACTTTAACCTTGACAAAAATCCCACGGCACACCAGCATCCAGAAAAAAAATAAAGCAAAAACGCAGTCTGTATTGATCGACAGCGCCCCCCCCCCCCCCCCCCCCCCGCAATCTCACGTGCATTTTCGTGATAATTGTGGCAGAAAAAGATGGAAGTTGCAGCAGTTTTTTCTAAAAGATAAAATAAAAGATAAGTTAGAAAATAAAAAATCTGTTTGATGCGTGTTCTTTGTGGTTTCAAGACGTATAACAAGGACAACTCATTGTAAGCTCAGACGCTGTTCCTTTAAGCCAATGCATCATGGGAGATGTAGTGTAAAATCTGACGCTACAGGACGCTAAAGGGCAGAAAGATTAGCGTCTCAGAGCTTCATGGTTTTGTTCTCTTGTTTCACGGTCTGACACCGGATTCTGTGGAAAGCTACACTGCTAAAGACGAGCTTTAGCTGGTATTTTTGTTAGAACTGAGCGACTTTATGAGAAGAATCTGAACAAGGAAGTTGAGACTTTAACCACTTCTGATTGGCCAGACTGATGACATGTGATTAAGCCTTCAAGAATGATTGGTGGAGACAGTTAAAGGGGCGGGACTTTTCCAAAATACAGCTTTAGCTGCAGCTAAATCGCGGTAAATTCATTCTTATCAAAATGTCTTTAATAGAATCAAATAAACACAAAGAAAAAATTATTTTATGATCTTTTATATTCTTAATTACTCAGTGTTTTATCAGGGCCTGTTTGGATGAACACAGAGCTGATTTCCTGGAGATGGGAAATGTTTTTAGATCAGTTAATGAGGGCAATTTCCCACGGCACACTTGTGTGCCGCGGCACACTGGTTGAAAAACACTGCTCTATATTGATGTACAGCCCCTCCACAACCTCACGTCCATTTTTATGATAATTGTGGCAGAAAAAGATGGAAGTTGCAGCAGTTTTTTCTAAAAGATGTAATAACAGTTAAGTTAGTTTTCAGTAACAATTTTCAACTAAATTATTTGAAATTTTACCCTGGTAGTTGTTTTTCCCTCCAGTTTATTAACATGCAATTTTATATAACCTCACAAAAAAACAAAGATATTCTTTTTAAATAGTGATTTAATTTCTAAATATTTTTTTCGATGTTGGTGCAAAAGCAACTGTAATTTTATGATCAAAATATTTTTGATAAATTTTACACACAAAAACTAATATTATATTTATGATGATTTTAGCTACACAAAAAGTGAACATGTTGAAGTTTTTTTGTTTTTCTTCTGTCTTAATCAAAAATGAAAAATTTTAAACGAAATGCTTTATTTCTTTTTAGATTATAAAATTGCTTCAATTTAGTTACATTTTGTCTGTTGGACAGACATAAATAAACCTTAATCCTAATTCTAAAACGTTGTTATTACCTTTATTTAAACTTAGCTTTTCATTTTTAAAAAGTGACTGAAGTCTGAAAGCAAATTTGTCCTTCAATCCAGACATTATTAGAAAAGTGTTTCAGTTAGAAAGATGATTTGGACCAAACTCTGGGATGTTTGGCTGTTAATAAACACAAACCCTGAGGGAGAACTAAACTGTTGACCTCTGATTTCATCAAGAAGATTTAAAAACTGGTTGATGTGTGTTCCTTGTGGTTTCAAGACGTTTAACAGGGAAGACTCTTTTTAGCGCGATGCTGTCACTTTAATACAATGCATCATGGGAGATGTAGTAATGTAAGAAAGTCTCAAGTCTCTGAGCTTTATTATTTTGGTCACTTTTTCCACGGCCCGCGGAAAGCTACGCTGCTAAAGACGAGCTTATTTTTTTATTTTTCTTAGATCTGAGAGACTTTTCAAGCTAAATCAGAACAAGCAAGTGAGGACTTTAACCCCTTCTGATTGGTCAAACTGATGACGTATGATTAGGGGTCCAAGAATGATTGGCAGAGACAGTTGAAGGGACTGAAGCTGTAGCTAAATCGAAGTGCCATCATTTTTATCAAAGTGTCTTCAATAGAATCAAATAAACACAAAGAAAAAAGTATTTTACAATCTTTCATATTCCGAACTACTCAGTGTTATATCAGGGTCTGTTTGGATGAACAAAGAGCTGATATCCTGGAGATGGTAATGTTTTTAGATCAGTGAAAATGGGTAATTTCCCACGGCACACCTGACCATCTCCCACACTGGTTGAAAAACACTGCTCTAGTTCTAGTTCTGTGTTCACCTGAACAGCAGACTGGACTGGTCCAACAACACAAATGCTCTGTACAGGAAGGGTCAGAGTCGCCTCCACCTGCTGAGGAGACTTAGGTCTTTTGGCGTGTGCAGACAGCTGCTGAGGACCTTTTATGACACTGTGGTGGCCTCAGTGGGCCTCTATGGAGTTGTGTGCTGGGCGGGGAGCAGTGCAGGCAGAGACTTGAAGAGGCTTAACAAACTGGTTAAGAAGGCCGGCTCTGTCCTGGGCTGCACACTTAAGTCCATCGAGGAGGTGGCAGACAGGACAGTCCCAGGGTGTTTTCATTTACTCATTTATTTATTTTCTTTTGTTGTAATTGTTGTTTTTCAATTTTAAATTGTTTTTTGTTCCTGACAGTTGTTTGTTTTTTGTTTTTGGTGTGAATATCATTAGTTATTTTCTGTATTTTGAAAAAAAAAATTGTAATGTTTTTTTACAGTTTACATGTTTTGCAGACCACATGTTTTTTACACTTTTGCAGCTGTAGATATTTAATATTTATTTCTTTATTTAATAAGACTCTCATTTTTGATAATAATTTTTTCATAATAATTTTAGTAGTACTTTTAATAATTTAATATGAATGTCATTTTTAAAGTCCTTTTTTGATGTTATACTATACAGATTATTTCTGAATGTCGTTTTTGCTGCCACAGATAAATGAAATTTCCCCATTGTGGGATTAATAAAGTAATCTGTCTGTCTGTCTGTCTGTCTGTCTGTCTGTCTATCTTTTTATTTAAAAAGCCAAAAAATAAAACAAGATTTAAACGTTTGTAAAATAATGTATTTAAAGATTAAAAATTGTATTATTAAATAGGGGTTAAAAGCACTGTAGCTATCATTTTCCTCCACTATTATAATTTGAAAAACTTTAGACTTTACCTTTAACACTGGAGATGTCACCAGCGACACCTAAAGAACACACGCTCAACCGTTAATGCGATCAACGAGAATCAGCTGATTTTGATGCGGAGAACAGTGGCTTTGCACCAATATGATTGCACAAGTTGTTTTTCTCCACAAAAGAATCAGATTATTTATGTTTAAAGCGTAAGCAGTTTACTATTGCAAAGTGTTGTATATCAACGCAATGGTTGATTTTTTTTCCCCTTCAGTATTCGCTGGAATTACCTTTATTGGCATAAACAGTTGAAGAGTTGCAATGGTTGAAATAATGTCAACACTGGAGCTCGAGCTCGGGTGTGAAAGGGTTAAAAAGTAGCCCTTGGGCAATTCATCAATTGGTGTTTTGCTAGACTTCAAACCAGCAGGTCACAGGTTGGGTGGTGTTGCTAAACAACAACAGTCCCACCCAAAACTAAGAGGCAAATTTCTAATAAACTCTTGCTGCTCTGCAGAAACTATGTCCTGGAAAACGACACGTTTTTTTTTATTATTATTTTGGCTAAAAACTGCATAATCATAATTAAGAGAACACTATATGAACATTTTTAAAACAGCTCAAAAGATGATTGGAGTGGGACTTTGAGGAACAAAAGTTTGTCTGAGCCAAGTTCAGTGTATCCAAAGTTTAGCTGTGGCCACAAAAGGGAAGCTGCTGTTGTCACAACTCCCAGCATGCCTTCATTGTCAGCCTGATAGAATATAGGCAGACTCCTGGGAGATGCATAGGTGACTCAGCAGGACTTAATGATATTGAGGGTTGCAACAACAATTACTGTGCTCCCAGTGCACCCACATGAAGATGCACCATTACTTCACTTTATAGTGCTTTCATGGAGTTGTTCCTACAGGCTCTGCAGGGAGAATAATGAATGGTAAATAGCCCACACCTGAAAAGCACATTTTTAAACTTTTGTAGAGCGCTTTAGAATGCAACCCTTATTTACTTGTTTCTGTACACACAGAGCGATGTATGTGTCTGTCGGGTGCCTAGAAAGAATACTTTTACCTCAACAATCAGGGGTGAGCTTTTTAAAGAAAAAAGTGTTTCCTTGTTTCTTTTCACCAGAAAAGGAAAAGCTTGCTCTTAAATAACCAATGCTTGGCAGCCGAGCCCTGGCTGCAAGCTGTTGGTCCTTAAGGATGAGAACAGAAGAATGCAGTAGGAACTTGTTTTTACTTAGACAAACAGACAAAAACTCCTTTACCTCCTTCCTATTACATTTCAGGTATTTCCTTTCACCCAGGCTGATTCAACATGCAGCAGTTTCATTACACAGTGCTGGTGATGAGGTCACTAATGCCAGAAGGGCTATCAGTGTTTCCCTCTGGACTCATATTTTCCAACACAGCTTTGTAGAAACCCAATATACACTCACCTGAACTTTGGTTCCATAAGTCATTTTCCAAGTATTACACTTTTGGTCCATGTACCACACATCTGTCTGTATGCCAGCTTGTCTAATACAACACCCCTCAGGCGAGGAAATCACCCAACCAGTGAGGCTACATAATCCAGGAGGAGAGTCTGTTGTCTCCCAAACTGAATTATGTGATAGTCCAAGAAAAACTGAAAGAGACCCAGAGGTGAAGCCAACCAGTACAGTCTGTGAGTCAATACACCAGACTAGATCTTATTTGAGTTCTTTTTTGTTTTTTATTTATCACCAAGCTATATTTACTCATTAAATACCTATTCATATAAGTTATCACTCCTTTGGAGAAAACCTATCCTAAATCAAAAGGAAATTCTGTCCAGAAAAGTCCACTGTGAAACTTTTTAACTACTTTTATGTTGAGGCAAATTCATTTAAAATTTTCACTGTGTAATATCGAAAGTTAGAAGTTATTGGATCTGAGACTTGTTTCATCGTCTTTTGTTCAATTTAATTATTTCTTTCACTAAACAGAACAATGTAGTTCAAAATGCTTCAAAAGTTAAATAAATCTTCTGTAATTGAAATTTTTATCTGCCAAGATTACAAAAATTGCATGGAAGTAGACACTCAAACAAAAAGGTTTCTTTGTTGAAAGGAGGCAAATTATTGATATCTCTTGAAAAATAGTCCTCTGACTTTGCTCTGAGAATTGATATCCAAGAGCCACGTCTTTTAATGGCCCTTCATCTGTCTGATGGCTGCTCTGAGGCTGTCATTAGAAAAAGGATATTAAATTGTTGTGAGGGACATGAACCAATGATAGAGTGGTAAACACTTATACACCACTTTTCTACCTTTATGAAGGCCAAAGCTGCCACATAGTGGTGCTAGCCAGGCCCCATGAGGCAATGTAGGGTTCAGTGTTTTCCCCATTAATGCTTTGACACATGGATGGGAGTCCGCACAAAGCCAGCAATCCTGTGATCAAAAGTCACTGGTCTACCTCTGCATCACAGCTAACCATAGTCTAGAAAAAGTAAAACAGAAAATGTGTTTACTATTTTAATTATGCCTCTTCTAAAAGAAAGATACTTTGGAGCGGCACCATGGAGCCGAGATAGAGCAGTCAACCTCTGAGTCACTCCCCAGCTACTCCTCTACTTACTGTTTCTTAGCACTGTTGTCTCTTCAAACTATCACTCTAAACTGTCTCATAACCCCTTTTGCGCTGAACTAGTTAAATTATTTTTATTATTATTTTTATTATTATTTTTATTGCTATTTTTATAGGCTGTTTGAACTGTGGGTGGAGAGGAAAGACATGTCATCTGTGCTGTATATCATATGTTCATTCATTCATTTATCTTCTAAGCTGGTTTGTCCCTTTCGGAGTCACAGGGCTGCCGTAGTCTATCCCGGCTACTTGTGGACGAAGGACATCCTGGAATAGTTGCCAATCTGTCGCAGGGCTACAATCACACACCTATGCACACTCACATTCACACCTAGTGATAATTTAGAGTAACCAATTCACCTATGAAGCATGTTTTTGGACGGTGGGAGAAAACCCACACAGGAGAACATGCAAACTCCACAAAGGTCCCCCATCTGTGTCATTTTTCCGGTCCCCAAGCTGAGACTTGAACTGGGGGCCTTGTTGCTGTCAAGGTAAGAGTGCTAACCATTGCCCCACCGTGCCGTGTATATCATGTACATACAGGATTTTTGAAAAATAAAGCTGACTTGGACTTGGACTTGGAAAGATGGCAGGTTCTTGCTCTGCCCACCCACGTGTCGAAGTGTCCTTGGCCAAGACATGCCCCCCCCCAGACATGCCCCCCCTGGTTATGGGTTAGTTGGTCTCAGTGTAAGGCAGCATACCATCAGTGTGTGGATGGGTGAATTAGAAAACACGCTGGGCCTCCTAAGAAGGGAGTAAAGTGCTATAGAACTCTACTCCACTTACTATTTAAATCTATGGTTAAGGGTTACTTCAGGGTTCAAAGCACAGGTACCTCTAAAGCAAACAGCAGCTGAAAGGAGTCTATGACAAGTTTTTCCAAAGACATTTTGTCTTGACAGAATAATTAAGACTTGATATGGATTTTGGAAACAATAAATACCAAATTAATAAGAAGAAGTAGAGTGTGCTGGTAATAAAAGGGACTCCTCTTTTTTGCACATGATGGTTCAAATCCTTTAACGTTCTCCAACCAGCATCAATGAGACATGTTCTTCTCTGTGCACTGTTATGACCCCGGGGTGTGGGAGGGAAAAGGGAAGCAGCAATGCAACGAAATCGTATTAATAGATTTATTCGGGGCAATAAGCTGCAGCTGGGTCTTTCACACAGATATCCTCCCACGTGGGATCACAACAGGATATAGACACTGTTAACAATAGTCGAACAACGCATGCCCGTAAAACAAAGCATTTAAACAAACGGGTATAAGTAGAAATCATTCCAATGTGCCAAGAACCGAAACGACACACAAATAAGTGCACAAAACACAAATGGTGAGCTGTAAAGTCAGCCGCCCTGGTGCTTGGGCCACGTCAGCTTATGTGTCCGTGCCTCCAGCGCAGAGGGGCGGGGCCGACGCTGGAGATGGAGTGCCAGGCCAACTAGGACGTCGAGGCGATGCAACCAACCTAAAAGAAAGGAGATGGCCCAATCACCTCCCAGATACCTCCACGCTCAATTAACATAACTAACAATCCAAAGCAAGGAGAAAGCTCATCCCCCCGAAAGGCTTGGATCGTGACAGCACTTCTACTGGTAAAGAAATCAGCACTTTTTTGCTCAAGCTTGACATTTTGAAATCCAACATCATTTTACTTTATGTAATTTTTATTCTGCTGCCACAAAGGCCCAGTGGAAAATCATGAACATATGTGTTTATTGCCACATATTTTTACAAGATACACAAGGGAATGTGTCTTAAAAAATGTTGTCTCTATACTGTATAGTATATTGTCCCCTTTAAAATTCCAGAATGTGAGTTTAAAAAGTACTCAGACACAAAACCCGGACAAGCTGACATGACTACCATGTTTTTTCTACAACCCACCTCTCAGCAGTCATGCTTAATCAATCACAGAATCAACGGCTATCGACTGCCAAGCTCTGAGTGCTCAGTTCAATTCACCAAAATAAAGGCAAACATACAAAATACAATAATTTCATCAAAACCTCAACGGAGACTTGATATGACATCTTGACCCATCAGTAGACCTCCAAAAAAGAGCTGTAGTCATAGATCTGTTTGACCTGAAACAAGCAACGTGACTTTACTTCCTGGGAAAAGTGGGTTCATAGACTTTACTATTGTCATAAAAGGGCGGTGTGTGGTATAACAGTGCAGGCTGGTGTGTGTGGGTGGAAATTCTCTTGACAATTAGTGTTAACTTAGGGTTGAACTCTGTTTCCACTGTGGTTAGAAAGGACATCAAGTACATTAATGTGAAGTCAGGGCTCAGGGCGAGTGATGAAGTCTCTGCTGAGGCAAATCATCTGTTTCAGACAACCTTCATCTCAACACCGGGTCAGTATTTATTAATTGATTCAGGAGCAGACTCCAACTCTGTGGGCTGGGCTTCCCTAACACCTTTTGGGATTTTGGGTTACTTGTGGCTGACATTACATGAACCTAAATTTAATTGGAAGTCAGGAGAGGTTTAGTGTTGAGAGGCTTGGTGCTACACCATCTGCCACTGTCTAGGAAAAAACAATACATGCCTAATATCACCTATGAACATCTTGACATCTCTGAGGTACCCACAGCTAATCATGGCTTTAAAGAAGTATTCAACAAGGACAAAGCCACCTCACTACCCTCACACAGACCATGTGATTCTGCCATTGACCTGCTTCCAGGAATCCTTCATCACCGGGGTTAAATCAACTGACCCTTAACCAGCACCTGTAAACGACATCAAAGAATTGACAGAACATTATTCATTTTTATTTTTTAAACCCTTTGATTAAATCCACCAAAAATGGCAAAATAAATTTATTTTATGTGATATAAATATGATCAATTATGATACCTTGGGTGATTTGGTCTGTTTTTGCTCACAACAATGCAAGTTTAAGATGCAAAAATATCGATACGAGTGTTCAGGAAAAAAAAAATAAATTACAAATTATTTACCCACTGACTCAAATTTGATTCACACATTTTAACATGGTGTAACTGAATTAAAGACCAACAAGTTTTCTTTCAATGCAAGTAGTCATTTGAAAAAAAGAATGACAATAGATTAGTTATTCTGAACATAAAGTTTTTAAATCTAGCAAAAACTGTCTGAGATTTCATGGAAGCAGCCGTTTTGAAATGAGCAAGAAAAGCTCTTCTACTGCTCCTAGTCGAATAATGATAAAACTTTAGGGCAGAAAACATGAAACGAGTCATATTCAACAGGTCCTTTAAATCCTACTCCTACCATCTTCTGATCTATTTTCAAAGCATTCCCAGCGGTCCTGTAGTTATGATGATGCAGTTTTTAGCCAAAAAAAACCTCCGTTGTTTTCTAAGACATAGTTTCTGCAGAGCAGCAATCATTTTCTTGAAATTTGCCTCTGAGTTTTGGGCAGAGTAAGCCCATCACCAGTTCCCCTTATGCCGCTTGCTTACAGCCCCTTACACCTGCAACCTACTATACATACTCCTACTACTACTAAAACATTACCGGTGCAACAAAATTGGCGAGCAATATCAAAGCTATCCAGCCGTAGAGTTTTATCCAGATGCCAGCTTGGGTGAAGAAGGCAAATACATAAATGGATCTAGTCATCTACAAGTGGATGCATCAGAATGGACTGGAGAAAGGAGCTTTTGGCTTGCCGCAGTAGCTTCTCTGTTACAGCTACAAGCGTTTTTAAAACAGCATTTTTGCATCTGCTCCTGATTCACAATAATTTGAATAAAGAAATACTCAGTAAAGCAATTTAAAGCTTTTTTTTTTTACACGTCTTCCATTTTCAGAAAATTTTCAAAATTACATGTTTAAAAAACACAAAAAAAAACACTTTAGTCATCAAAATATAATATATATATCATCCTAAGGACATAGGGGTCTCAGAAATGTATAAAGCTGTTTTTCAACCAGTGTGCCACGGGAGATGGTCAGGTGTCCCGTGGGAAATACCCATTTTCACTGATCTAAAAACATTTACCATCTCCAGGATATCAGCTCTGTGTTCATCCAAACATGCCCTAATAAAACACTGAGTAGTTAGGAATATGAAAGATCATAAAATACTTTTTTCTTTGTGTTTATTTGATTCTATTACAGACACTTTGATAAGAATGACGGTACCTCGATTTAGCCGCAGCTTTAACTCTGTTTTTGGAAAAGTTCTGCCCCTTTAACTGTCTCCACCAATCCTTTTTGGGGGATCAATCACATATCATCAGTTCGACCAATCAGAAGTGGTTAAAGTCTTCACTTCCTTGTTCTGATTCTGCTCATAAAGTTGCTCAATACCAGCTTAAACTCGTTTTTAGCGGCGTAGCTTTCCGCAGGAACCAGTATCAGAACGTGGAACAAGTGAACAAAACAATGAAGCTCAGAGAAGCGAGTCTGTCTGCGATCTGTGGCAGTTACGCACTATATCTCCTATGATGCGTCTTGAAACCACAAGGAACACACATCAACCAGTTTTTAAATCTTCTTGATCAAATCAGAGGTCAGCAGTTTAGTTCTCCTTCAAGGTTTGTGTTTATTAACAGCCAAACATCCCAGTGTTTGGTCCAAGTCATCTTTCTAACTGTAACACTTTTCTAATAATGTCTGGATTATTTCATATGTTAAATTTAAGAAGAAGTATTAACAACATTTAAGAAACAGGATGACGGTGAAGTGGCCAATAGACATAATTAAAACATACAAGAGAAAAACTAATAAAACTTCAACATGTTTACTTTTTGTGTAGCTACATAAAACATAACTATAATGTTAGTCTTTTTGTGTAAAATATATTAAACATACAATTTATTTACTCAGGAACACAGTTTAATTTTAGTTCTCTTTATATGTGTCCTTCATTACTAGAAAAAATGCTACGAGAGCATGTTACAAATACCAAAAACACAGTTTTCATTGGAGTGGGTCTTTCAACACTATATTTAGGTACCAGCCTCCAAATTCTGCTGAAATGTCAAACTTCATCCGTAAATCAAACAGTAAACTTGTCAGTTTGACCCCCTCTCTTTATTCAGCCTTGGCCAAATTCAGCCTCCCTCATCTCCTCCCTTTGATTTGATCCATCATTCATTCCCCACTCACCCCTGATTCAGTTCCCTCCCCCTTTAAAACAGCAGCTGTCTCTCACTGAAAAAGCCCTGTTCATATTCCAATACCCTACATCTTCTTCCCAAAATTCTGGAAGATTTTAATTTAAAGAGACAAATATAACTATTACCCCCCACCAGTGGGATGTCCGTTTTTTTTTTACATTGGAAGACATACAATAATACTAAAAGGCAAAATATTGTCCTACATTATTTCTTTAAAGTAAATCAATTAGATAACGGCATATTTGATGGCTCTATTTTTTTAATCACGGCGTACACAAGAACATTTTTCTCTGTTCTGCATTTTAGATATTTTTCCTTCCTTTTTGATGCCTTAGACTCCGACTAAAATCTGTCACTTGTTAAAGTTTATTTGTAAAGTTCATATAGGGCTTGTCATTATCACTCTGCACCCTTCAACTTTCCAAGAAGTGATGTTTCATGTCCTCTAACAACATTTTTACAAGACACAAACTTCTGAAAAACCATAGAAAAGGTCATCACCTCACAAATGTATTAGTATTCAACCATCTTTTTTACCACTAAATTGTGTTTTGTGGCCTTGTTATCCTCTGAACAGTCCTACATTTGCGTCTTCTGCAGTCTGCTGAACTGTTGTTGTCAGACACTGTAATTGCCTCATCTGCTTCATGAAGATGGGCCTACTCGTGTGTGCTGAAAGCATGTTATTAACCACCACACCCCCTGATTTCAATTTAGTTGTACCCAGTTCTCTCTCTGCTGTTCATGCTGCAAAAAGGTCAGTGTCTAAGTTGTTGATTATGTCCTGATTACTAGCAGAAGGTTGTGGTTGGCACATCTGAACGGTTCCATGTTCATCTCTTGTATTTGGCAGGACTGATGTCAACAGTATCTGATTTGGCACAAAACATAAAGTGAAACAACTTGTTTTTTCTCACCTACATTAGGGAAACTTGATTTTCTGCCAAACAGAAGCAGAAAAACATCCATCATGGTCATTACTATCTTGATAAAGATACTAGGAAGCAGAAAAACATAGGTTTCAGTACATTACTCAGATAAGCCGAACAGAACATAAACTAAATGCAATGAAATGACATTATTTACAAGGTTTTTACTCATCTCATGATTACTTTGATGTCTGTTCATCTGCAGGTCAACAGAATAAGGCGTTCTGTTGTTAGGGTTGATTACAATAAAGACAGACATCTTTCAGAAGGGTTCACGGCAGAGGTGAGAGTTTTGGTTTATGCTCTTCATCTGACGAGGAGTTTATTTTGCATGCAGTGCTGATGCACATTGCAGCAGTTCTTTGTTTACTTCTGTCACAGCAACAATCATTTTCAGTTCTTAGCCAGCCTTGTGCTACATCTCCTTTCCACTGTATGCTTGTGTGTCTGTAATGAACAATGTGAACATTCTGAAATAGGGAATTCTTTTTTTATTTTTCTGAAAAGAGGAATCAGTAGAAACACATTTCATGCAGGAAATGATCACAGACAACACAAAAGAAACGCAGGTCATTTCTTTGAGACCTTTTTAGCCAAGAAAGAATGAACCACATCATGATGTTGTTTGATACTGATTATGTTCAATTCAACACTCATGTGTCCAAAATAAGGCATATTCTTGTTCCTCCAAAATATGCCCATATTTTTCAGGATATTGCCTTTTCTTGAAGATTCTTCCTCACAGGAATATGGTTTGCAAATTTAATGAAACATGGACAAATGGACACATCCACATGCTAGTAGCACTAATGCAACCTAGTCATGCACCATGGACTGTAAAGTTAAATGTGTTTTTATTTATTTTTTGTCTCAAAGTTTCACTTATGAATAAATACGCACAGCAACCAAAAACAAGTGTTTGACTGTTGTAGAAAAAGAAAAAGAAATAAATATGCACCAATCTTCCCATTGATATTAGTTTGATATCATGAAATGCTGCACAGATTGCAACAATTTGCACAATTTCCCCACTGATGATACAAGTGCATCACAAACACCGTTTCTTTTACAAAGACACAGAATCCTATTTCCTTCAAAACAGCTCATCTTTTTTTCCATCAGAAACTGAGATGAAAATGTCTGGTTCCTTGAGTGAGAAAGAGGAGGATCACTATGGAGCATAATAAATAAATCCTATTTAGTAATAATCCTTGTTAAAGTATTAAATGTTACTTACTCCTTATTTTATTTGCAGTCATTTTATTTGAGAGTTTATTTTAAAGACCCACTCCAATGAAAATTGTGTTTTTGGTGTTGTTACATGTTTTTGTGGCTTTTTTTCGTGATGGACAACATATTTAAGGAAAATTAATCTCAAAATTGCATTTCTGAGTAATTCTTTATGAAATTGTTGTAAATGAGAAGCCAATAAATAATGCTGTAGGAAAAGGCTTGTAGGCGTGGTGTAAAAGTTACTACAAGTTTGTTTTCCTCGTCTGAGCTGGCATCTGGCTCCATACTATACGACTGGATGGATCCAATATTGTGTGCCTTTTTTGTTTCACCGATAATTTCAGATTGGAGGTGTGAGGGGCTGTAAGCTAGTAAAGCACATAAACAGATGGATAATGGGAAATGAGTGCCTGCTTACTCTGTGCCAACGGCCCTGCCCACAACTGAGAGCTGACTTTTAAATGAACTCCTGCTGCTCTCCAGAGACGATGTCATAAAAAGATTTAGGTTAAGAACTGCATAATTCTAAATATGACCACTGGGAACACTTTCATAATAGATCTAAAGGTGATTACAACAGGACTTTAAATCATAATCGAAAAGCTATAGAATCTAATGGGCCCTATGCATGGAACAATGTGATGTTTTTCTGGAGTAACCCTTGTGCTATCCTACACTGTAAACCCGAAAAAGTTACCAGAACTTAAAAAAATTAAGGCAATCATTTGCCACAATTTTTTTGAGTTGATTAACTAAAAAGTCTGAGTTTTCCATAACATGAAAGATTTAATTGTGTGCTACTTGTATTTCTTTATAACAGTTAAATTAAAAGTGTCAATTCGTGCAAGTCAAATATTGGCATTAAATATAACTTACATTTACACATTAAGACAACTTAATTGTCATCAGTTACTATGACTCGCAGTTTTGAGTTTTAAAGCCACAGGAATAAGTTTGCATAACTTAAAAAGTAGGGGGGAAAAAAACATTTTTATCTTAACAGAACTCGATAATTATTAGTTACCTTCTTGTACAGGAATAATCAATTTGTTTGAGTCAGTAAACTCAAAACCATGCTTTTCAAAACTTATTTTCTTTAGGCAAATGATTGCCTAAAAAAATAGAGTAATGGTAACTTAAAACACTCTAAAAAGAACAAAAGTTGATCCAACTTAATTGAATTACTTCAGTTGGTAAAACCTAATTGAATTGAGTTTATGCAACTTAGTTTTTCATAGCTATTTAACTCAAATTGATAAGTTGGTCTAACTGAAAAAAACATATTATAAATTTTGCTTAATAATTTACATTGGCACATTTTTCTAAAGTTTCAACTACTGGACCTTGAAGTATTCACATCAAAGACATGAATGACCCAGCAATGTCTCATAGTTCAAGACAGGAGCTCAGGTGTTGCTAACTCTGTCTATAATAATGGGACATACCATGTTTTCTGCTCTACGGGGTTGGTCATCATCCTCTACCAAACTCTAACTTATGGTGCAGAAAGAAATAAAAATAATAGTTTAATTTACTAGTAAAAACAGAGTAAAACAGCTACACAACAAAAACCATGAACAAAAACGCACACTTAAACCCCAATCTGCCCAGATTGGCAAAGAAAATGGTATCCCATAATTCCTTGCGCTGCCTTACGTTATGACATCATGGTGCATTTACACCAAAGTTACACCAACTTAATTCAATTAAGTGGATTGAAAATAAATAACTACATCAGACAACTACGTGTTATTTTTAAGTTGAATGAACTCAAAAAAAAAAAGATTCATTTTCACCAAACCAAATAATTAAGTTAGAACAATGGAAAGAAGTTTATCTTTCCAACTACAGCCCAAATACTCTTTTTAGATTGCACAGCAAAACGTTGTAAACACCTGCCTAACAATATCATTGACTCACTCCTTTCTGTGCAATGCATAAAAAAAGTACTTTTCTCTATATTTATGAACTTAAAAAAAGGAAGAAACTTTATAATTCATATTTAAATTGTAATCTTTCAAGTAGTATATTCTTAAATATCTTTTGTTGTACAAAGGACCCTTTGCTTCTGCCCACTTCTTCCATTTATTTGAACACACGAACAGCCAAACAGCATGCATGTCACTTCTGCTTCCAGCCCTCTCACTCATGGTTTTCACACCAAGATTCCCCACTTCCCATGAGTCTTAGGGGCTGAAGGCGGGGCTGCAGGTTGCTACAATATTTAGAAAAATAAAAATTTGAGAGCATGCGGGGCAAGGAATTGTTTAATCCACCTGAAAGAGAGATAAGAAATCCAGGATGCAATATTTAAATCTATATATTACACTTTAATTATGTTTTAAGTTTAATTTACTTAATTTAAACATATTTTATTTTAAATTATAAATTATTAGTTACATATACTCAAAACAGGGGATGTGTTAAACAAGCTTTATATGATTGAGTTAGAAGAGCTTTTTTGAAAACTTTAAGTATTAGCTGCTCATTATATTTAATTACTCTGAACGTTCGGGTTTACAGTTTGCAATACTTACATCTATATATTACACTTGAATTATGTCTTTAAGTTTAATTTACTTATTTTAAACCTATTTTATTTTAAATTAAAATTATTAGTTACATATACTCAAAACAGAGGATGTGTTGAACAAACTTTATATGATTGAGTTAGAAGAGCTTTTTTAAAACTTTGAGTATTAGCTACTCATTATATTTAATTACTCTGAACGTTCGGGTTTACAGTGTAGGCACTTTACCGTTGGGAGTTGGGTCATCTAGATTCATTAGACAGTGCTCTGAACCTTTTTTTTTTTTAATTTTTTGTGATCTTCACTGGTTCAATGGATTACATGAAATTTTTCCACCTTTGTCATGGTAGGGAGAACACGTCAAAGTAAGGGTGGGGTCATCCAAGATAGCACAAGGATTAAAGTACGACTGCTGACTTTCTCCCAATAATCGCTAACTGCATACATCAATTTCCCAAAACAGAGAGAGAGTCTGTGATGAACTGATTTTCATTTGCATGTTTGAGAGTCATTGTGCATTCATACAGAATGACATCAAAAAGACAAGCTTTGCCTTCCAAAAGCAACAGGACAGCACATTAAGCCCCTATTGCTGTGTTTGTGAACGTGTGGCATCAACTAAACATGACTCTTTATTATGTTTCCACAATTCCCCAAAAGATGGTGAGTTACAGAATAAGTCATAAATATCTGGGCGAGATCAAGCTATAAAATCCTGCTAGGTGAAGGAATTCAAGGAAAGGAGCTGGATCTGTTCTTTTACAACGGAACAGCTTCTTCTGCCCTATGGTATCGAACGGTGTGACCAAACACAGCCTCTTATGACTGGGAAGAGCAGACTATGGGTGTCGGATGTAAGGATGTCGCCTGTTCTGACCACAACTGCTGCTCTACTACTGAGGTGGCTACCCTGGATTTATCCTGAGCAGAATCAGGATCAACTTTATTGGCCAAGTACAGTGTTTATACAAGGAATTTAGCTTCAGTGTCTTGGTGCTCTCATGTACAAACAAGGCAAAGTATAAATAGTTGTAAAAACAATATGAAGAAAAAGATAAATGATAAATACAACAGTTATTCCAGGGTAACAGTTCTCATGTTTCTCTTCCATACTCTGTGACTTGTCAAGAGTTCATTAGAGTGATGGCACGGGGGAAGAAGCTGACTTTGTGGTGAATGGTTTTGGTAGGTCCACTTAAGGTTCTGTGAAATTGTGGACCCTATAGGTACCTGTGTGATTCTGTTGAGGGGACTGTGCTGTTGACAATTGTGAGTGGAAAGGGTGGGGGGTCCCTCCTTTAGTCTGCTGTAATCTCCACAGTTTTAAATGGGTTCAACTCCAGGTGGTTCTGGCTGCACCAGAGGACTAGGACTAGGACCGCTCCACTTGTCCTCTGTATGCGGACTTATTGCCATCCTGAATGAGACCAATGACTGGTGTAAAGGGAGAAGAGCAGTGGGGAGAGAACACAACCCTGGGGGGCACCAGTGTTCAGAAACCAGGTGCTGGATGTAATGTTTCCCAGTTTCACCTGCTGCCTCCTGTCAGTCAGGAAATTATGATCCACTGACAGCAAAAACTAAGATCTGCGCTCTGAACTAGCAAGGCCCCAGAGTCATATGGAGAGAATGACTATCAGCAACACGTTTGTTTTGGATCTGTTTGCTTCCTCTGATGATGACATCGGGTTTTAAACAAGATAAGCTATAAATTTGTCTTTTATAATACAGAACACAAGCGATTAGCATTCACACAGTATGCTAACTGTTAAGAGCATCTGATTGCAAAAACAAACAGAAACCAGTCTTGTGAAGTGTAAGAACTGCCGTATGTAAATACTGTATTTTAACAGAGATGTTGAGGATTTCATGACATCATTTATTTATTTTTAAACTTGTCCTGTCCAACAGCTGAGCAAACAGATGGGACACAACATAATTTTCTTGATAAGATATAGGTTTAAAAGTCACATGCTCAGTTGCTGTCACAGCTGTTCGAGTCTAGAGAGTTTGTGTACATTACTGTGGCTGACATGACATGGCTGCAATAATATAACACAGGTTTGCAAGTTATGCCCACCTGATTTCCTTCTGCAGGCAGATTAATTTAAAGTGACTTAAGGCAGCTCCAGGAATCATCTAGTACTCTAAAGAGTCAGCAGTTTTCCTGTAAACAACAGTGTTCCAGTCCTCAAACTGGAAATGACTGTGCACCCTTACATCGAACATGTAAGTAACGTGTTTATAACCCATTTTCTTAGTTTCTGCTTATTTTGAAAGCATGCTTTTTTTGTTAACGCACAGTAGGTGCTACAGTGCTAAGAGCAAGCTGTGATTTCAGCCTTAGTAAGCTTCCCTACAGCTTCATTGAGCTTTGCTAAATTTATTAGCCTGGGAGTTACACCACATAGACACTTACTGATCGGTAACACGAAGATTTTCCTTGTGCAGAAAGGCTTAACCAGCACTGTCTGACTCCATCTTAAGCTTTTAAGAGTAGTCCCACAGATTTCACAACAACAAAGGGATGTAGACTTTCATGTGCTCCACAGTTCAGTAATCTATACCCACAGTTTAAGAATAATCCACATGCAACTATTGCACTCTTAATCCGCGGTGTGTTTAAAACTGTGATTTCAGTCTTTAGTATTTCATCAGAATTGACACTGATAATTTCTTCAATAACAAATCTTCAGTAATATTTTCCATTTTTTAATAGTTTTTCCTAAAAATTTCAAGAGTTCAAATTACTTCTTTACAAAACAGTTTTGAAAGACATCCCATTTTAAATGAGGGGGGGGTAATGCATGCGTACGTTTTTTTACGGCCATATGGCACATTTAAAAGTCTTACATTTTCTCCAAAATGTATAGTGCGCCTATTGTGTTGTTGCGTGACGACGGTAAAGAGGACGTAGGAGAGGACAGCATGAGAACAGTAACAAAGGAAGTGTGGGCGTGAAAGAAGACACACACCCCGAATAGTACAAAAGTGCAGCTATGTGCAGTATGCAGAACAGCATCCTTTTGGCAACCCTGCAAATGCCACCTGCAAAGTGACATGCTTATGAAGCACAGTTTAAACTGCAAGATATCAGCTACGCAGAGGGACATAGAGCAGCAGCGAGAGAATTCATCATCAATGAATCATAGGTACGGAAGTGGAGGCAGCAACAAGATGACCTGCGCCAAGTGAAGAAGACTAAACAGTTTCTGAGGAAACAAAGCAAGATGGCCACAGTTGGAGGACAAACTCGAATAGTGGGTTGTTGAACAGAGAACAGCAAGTAGAAGCGTCTCCACTGTCACTATTCGAATGAAGGCAATAGTGCTACAATGAACATCAGTGAATTTAGAGGCGGCCCTTCTTGGTGTTTCACTTTATGAAAATACGTAATCGCTCTATACGCACACAGACTACTATCTCGCAGCAACGGCCAAAAGATTACGAAGAAAAGCTGGCCAGAAGAAGAACCAGAAGAGAGGAGGAAAGAGCCAGAAGAAAGGAGGAAAGAGCCAGAAGAGAGGAGGAAAGAGCCAGAAGAGAGGAGGAAAGAGCCAGAAGAGAGGAGGAAAGAGCCAGAAGAGAGGAGGAAAGAGCCAGAAGAGAGGAGGAAAGAGCCAGAAGAGAGGAGGAAAGAGCCAGAAGAGAGGAGGAAAGAGCCAGAAGAGAGGAGGAAAGAGCCAGAAGAGAGGAGGAAAGAGCCAGAAGAGTGGAGGAAAGAGCCAGAAGAGTGGAGGAAAGAGCCAGATGAGTGGAGGAAAGAGCCAGAAGAAAGGAGGAAAGAGCCAGAAGAGAGGAGGAAAGAGCCAAAAGAGAGGAGGAATGAGCCAGGAGAGAGAAGGAAAGAGCCAGAAGAGAGGAGGAAAGAGCCAGAAGAGTGGAGGAAAGAGCCAGAAGAGTGGAGGAAAGGAACAGAAGAGAGGAGGAAAGAGCCAAAAGAGAGGAGGAAAGAGCCAGAAGAGTGGAGGAAAGAGCCAGAAGAGAGGAGGAAAGAGCCAGGAGAGAGGAGGAAAGAGCCAGGAGAGAGGAGGAAAGGGCAAGAAGGAAGGAAGACAGACAGGAGAGCCTGTTAAGATTACGGGAAAAGATTGCTCGTCCTGCTGGTTCCTGCTGTTGTCCTGCTGTGGCTCAACATCTGTGGCTCCAACCAGTCCCCTTCGGTGATGCACAGATTGTGCAGGATGGCGCTGCAGGCAATGATTTTCATTGCAAAGGTTGTTTTTACTTCCAACGCCCCCAGAAATATTGGGTCATCCCAAATGTTCTCTCTCCACCACAGAGCGTGCCCTGGCGTGGTGCCGGTCGTAACGGGCCTCAGCCACTTTCTTCAGGGGTTCCCTGTAGGGTGTCAGCAGCATGATGGGATGTTCAATGCTGGGATACCCACCATAACCCAAAAAAAAAAAAAGATCCTTCAGGTGGGTATGTTTGATTTACATAAATTCGGCTAATACGCAGAACCTGATCCTGGATTCCCAACAAAAATATCTAAAAATTTGGCATCAGAGTCACATACAGCCTGCATTTGAATGGAATAAAAAAGCTTCCTGTTAAAGTAAGTAGCTGGATCTTCTTTTGGGGCCTTTATTATTATGTGGCAGCCATCAATGCTCCCCACGACCTTTTGAAAGGTAGCAGACCCAGTGAGCTGCTAAAAACCTGAGGCGACTAATGGCAGTTTATTCACACAGGGAAGCCGGATGACCCTGCTCATCAGCTGGAGGATGCGGTCTGCCGTCCTGTGGACAACGTCACTCACAGTGGACCGTGTCATGTCAAAGGCCTTGGTTACCACACTGTAAGATGTGCCACACGCCAGCCAGAAAAGAAACACCAGGACCTCAGTCTCCTGTGCCCCCCCCCAGAATGTGAGGAACCCGAAGCTGCTCCTCCAGATGCTCGATGGTCCTGCGGGTCAACCGAATATCCGGTCTTGTGTCGGACTGATCGTCAGCATAAAGGGCCGGGACAGAAACCTTTATGTTGGCAAAGCAGTAGAGATGTGGAAGACCCTGTAAAATAGAACATTAATTATTTCAATGAGGAAATTACATCTCATTTTTTGAATGTTTCTATTTATTTTGATGTCTTACATTTTAGTTTATAAAGTATTTTTGAGTGCTGGAGAATCTCATGTTGTTGTTTTTTGGCTGGGTTTTTGGATTTTTATATTAATTTTTAAAAATGAAAGTATTTTTGTGCTGTAGATATTTTTTCTAAATAAACTGGCATAGAATAATTTGTTGAAGGCTGAGATGGTTTGACTCTGAAGAAAAAGACTGAAGAAAAAATACAAAAATTTTTCTGAACTCACAAGAGTGTTACATGTATTTAGACTATACAACTCATAATCCTGTGTTGAAAAAGAATGTTAAACTCTTGCCCAGACGATAGCGTAACCCCAAATGCTAAAGTTTAACTCACAGGTTGTTCATGTCTGGCTTAGGGCAGCCAGAGAAAATATTCTGAATCTGAGACGTCTGCTTCTCCTCCTTGCCGCCCTGTGCTGCATATCAGCTCGTTTTCAGATTGATCTCACAAAAAAACAATCTAATTATTGCCAACAGGAACACCGACAGATTAATATTCGCCATTTTCAGTAAGGTGGAAGAGAAAAATACAGAAAAAATGCCTCCTTGCACTAGATTGTAAATGGTTCAATGGTTAAATATAAACATTGCCATGGACTAGTAACTTTGTGGTTTATTTCTAAACAAATGCATCAAATCTACACCAATGTGTTTGTAATTTTATTATTTATAAATCAGCCACGTTTTCCATCATCAGAACACAGCAGGGTCCCGCCTCGGTCCTGTCGATGCCTGACCAGAGCTCTCACAGGGGCTGCGTGTTCCCTGGGTGCTGGCTTCCTGGCTTCCTCTCTCCACACGGGGAGAGGGATCCCTGAGCTTTCTGGCAAGGCCAAGAGCCGGGGATCACATCACACCTGAGCCGGGGGTATCCGTGTCCCTGTGGTGTGGGTTCTGGTCCTTACCCCTGAGTGCTGGGCCTTGCCAAATTGAGTCTGGTCGGGCCAAGTTTACAACACCCTTCTCCCCGAGGTGCCCCCTTCCTGGGCGGGGACGGCTGGCCCCTGCCTTGCTCCTTCCTGGACCAACCGTGGGCCGGGTGGGTGGCTGCCTGGAGTGCGGAGCGGGTCTCTCTTGGGGGGTCCTGGCTCGTACCTGGGGTTGGGGTGGGGGGATGCCCAGAACTCCTTGGTGGTAATGAGGTGCTTGTCTGGGGCTGTGGGCACTCTTCTCGGGTGGGGCCCGGCGTTGGACCCTTCCGGCGCGGTGGGGGGGCTCCTAGTTGTTCCAGGGCTGTGCTCTCTGTCCCTCAATGCTTCCCTGCTCTCTGGCTCTGGGGGCCTCGTGGTGGTCCTGCTGGCCCTGGCCTGGGTGGCGGATGTGATCACCCGGGGGGGCGGTTGTTCTCTGCCTGCTGCCGAGTGGTGTTGGGGGGTTCTGGCTGCCGCAGCTGCTGCGGCAAGGGTCTTGGTGTGGGGATGGCTGGACACTCTCCCTCCTTCTTTTCACATTCCACCATCCATTTTAGAAGAGCATAAAAACTCAACTGAGCACAGGTGTTTGCTCACCTTTGCACTAATAGTTTGCATGATTGAATGACTGAAATATTTCACACTAGCTGGTTTTAAGGCATAAGTATGTGTGTGTGAACATTATCCTTAGGGTTTACATGTTGACATGTGAAGATTTTGCAGCTAACAGTTGTGTTTATAATATTTGAGTGTGTGTGGACAGGCCCCACCCCTTCTAGATTTGTATTACATCTGAACCTCACCGAAATGATAAAATTCTAGCAACTCTTTGCTTTATGCTTTTTCATGGTTTTATCCCCCCCCCCTACAATCACCCTCCCCCCCCCCTTTAACATCCCTCTCTCTTCTTCCCTCCTTTCTTTTTCCGTCCAGTCCAACACAAAAGATTTTCAAATATGATTAAAATGAATAAAGTTTGGCCTCGATTACAAAAGGGGTTTAGTCAGACATACCTCTGGTTTTTCTGAAGATTAATAACCCCTGTTGTTAAAGTAAAATATGTCCAACACAAGAGGCCTTCAGCTCTCATCTGTTTGCTCAGCTGTTGAACAGGACAAGTTAAAAAAAATAATAATAAAAAAATAAAGAACAGCAGATTCATAAATAGTCTTCGTAAAAGACAGTGGCTCAGGTGGTTGAGCGGGTCGTCCAATGATCGAAGGGTCGGCGGTTCGATGCCCGCTCCCACCAGCCAAATGTTGTTGTGTCCTTGGGCAAGACACTTCGACCTCCTTGCCTCCAGTGTGGCCTCCACTGGTGTGTGAATGTGCATGAATGATCGCGGTGATGGTCAGAGGGGTCGTAGGCGCGAAATGGCAGCCACACCTTTGTCAGTCTGCCCCAGGGCTGCTGTGGCTACGACAGTAGCTACCATCACCAAGTATGAATGACGAGTGAATGAATAATGGACACAATGTAAGCGCTTTGAGCGTCTGGAAAAGAGCAGAAAAATCCAATCCATTATTATTATTAAAATGTTCACATTTATTGGGTTTTTACTTTGAAAAATTGGTTTCGACATAATCAGTAAAGTAGAACTTGTTTGCCTCCAGACCAGGTGGTGGCAGTAATGCACCATTCAGTTTTCTTGTTAAGTGCCACACAAGCAACACCCGAAAGAGAAAAGTGAGCATGGGTGTCCGAATTGCTTTTAGTAGTTAAGGATTAGGGTGGGAATTTGGACACAGCCTTGATCTCTTTTAATGTTTTTTATTTTGGCTACTGTAGGCCGTAACCAACGCCATACAACTTAATCAGCAACTCCAAAATCTCTCCCGCCGAGAGCGCTCCCCCAAATTTTTAGTCCCCCGCTCCCGCACCAGCCCTACTATTTCCTTATTCGAGACCATAGCTGAACCCCTTTGGACCAAGCTGCCCAACGACAGGCTGAGCAACAGAATTTAGGGCCAATCAGCATCTCTGCTTGATGCAATCAATGAACTCTGGAACTTAGAACGTGACCCAACAGCCACCCAGTCCAACTCAGTTCGCTACAATGACAATGTTATTAAAAAGAATCCACAGACTTATTGTACTTTAAAAGTGTTGACATTACATAAAATGCACACATTCACTTGTATTTTTAGTTTTGAACATTGTATGGCTCTCATGAAATTACATTTAAAAATATGTGGTGTTTATGGCTCTCTCTGCCAAAAAGGTCCCCGATCCCTGCCTTAGACCCTCCTTCATGGTAAGGAAAAAATAGACGGATTTCGGAAAAAAAACGAAGAAACCTCAGGGGTGTCCACATGAAGGAGGGATCCTCCCCCAGGATGGACAGGTGATGTACCAGAACTCAGAGAGAAGAATTAACTTATTTAATCCTACAACTACATATTTAAAGTCCAGCAGATGAGCTTCATCCAGATGGAGTTGGGGGATGGCTAGGGGCGTGAGACGAGGCAGAGACAGGATCCAGTCGAGTGTAGGAGCAGTAGTAGAGGCAAGGTACAGGAGCACAGACAAGCCCGAGGTGAGGACCGCAGCCAAGTGTAGGTGCATAGTCGAGCCAACTGGAATCTGGAAGCACCCTCACTGAGGATTGGGAAACTGGGACAGTACATGAATCGCACTGCACCAAACAGAGGCATGGCGCACTAAATGATAAATAATGATCAATTACACTCATTAATCCTTGCTTTTAATGACTTATTCATTTTAGGGTGCAGATTAATTACTTATAATTTCTTGTTTTCAGTAACTGAATGATGGACTTTTTGCTTATTTTTTTAACTGTAAATTTTATTATGGATATTGTTTTAATGCATGAAAGATGCACTGACCAAAGAGCACTTTTCAAGCTCTTGCTTAAACCCTTTTTTAAATTCTGTTGACAATGACAAAGAAAAATACAGTACTATCTACTATCTCTTAATGGCTTTCTGTTCACTTTAAAAAGAAAAAAAAAAGATTTTATTGTATGTTTTTAAATGTTAAATGGCCAAAAATAAAAAATAAAACAGCTTATTACTGATACAATGAAGTGTTGTAGTTTTGTTTTTCAGTCCCATTGAAGGTAAACTCTGGCAGGCCAAGCAAACAGGCAAATGGCATTTAAACTTTTCTCTTTGTTGTCAGCTCAATGGATGGATTGCTGTTTTGAGTATTAGTCAGGCAAGAATTATGTCATCAACAACACCTAAAGTTTGGCTGTTAAAATAGCTTCAGCATTTTCACAGTAAGCCTCACAACTGAGTCTTTTCACATAAATGTACCTTAAAATGCACAACCATGTGACTGAATGGCATCTCAAGTCCGTCTGTCAATAGAAGGAGTGGGGGAAATATACATGTCTTGAGTAGCTATCATTTTTCCAACACACTGTGGTGGAAGTACATTGGCCATTCATCTGCTGGCTGTCTGTTAGCTCTACTCTACCTACAGAGAACAAGTGATAGTTGTAAACACGACTTATCTGTGAATATATGTGCCTCAGGGGCCTTCCCATAATCGCCACCGCCACTGCAGAGCGGAGACACAAAGCGGCCATTATTATCCCAGCTGAATGGTTGACCTCACCTCTTCATGGAGCTTCTTACCACAAACACCACCATCCCTGACCTCAGCAAAATCAGCGTTTAGCTAATGCCTTTTACAGTCGTTTGAAAACACAGATGTGCCTGATGGAATAAAATGACTTTATAAAATCTATTGTTGCTAACTTTCAAGTCTCCTTATCTCAACATCCTGTTTTGATTTGTATTGTAACTTTCCATACAGTATCTGAAGAAAAAGTACTTAGGTACAGATAAGTTACACAGAAAACATCTTCTAAACAAATCTGTAATATAACTGAAATAGTGCTTTCTGATCATCATGAACAGACACTGAAACTTAACATTTAACTTTGAAAAGAAGAAACGTTTTTTTATTATTATTAAAGACCATTATCTGTGAAAATTGTGCTTTTAGTGTTTTGAATACTATGTCCTTGTAGCATTTTTCTTACGATGGAGGACCTATATAATGAAAATTAAGTTTAAAACTGAGTATTTCTTCATTTAAAGATGCAGTTTGAAAAAGCTTGTATTTGTAACTTAGAAGCTACAATCAGCAGGCCACAAGCTCCCTGCTTGACTCCAATCTGATGCATCCACTTGTAGACCACTAGATCCATGTGCGTCTTTGTTTTCCTTGTCTAAGCTGGAATCTGGCTCAAAACTGTATGGCTGGGTAGCTCTAATATTTCTTGCCATTTTTGTTGTAAAAGCCTGTGCAGGCTCCCATAGGTTGCGGTTGTGAGGAGCTGTAAGCTAGAGGAAAAGCATATAAACAGATGGGTGACAGGAAATGGGGGTGGGCTCGCAACTTGCCAGCAGTTCCACCCAAACTCAGAGGTGCTCAGAGGTTCAGAAGCCTCTGATGACAAGAAATATCAAGGACCCAATTACGTCGCCCGAATTATTCTTTTTTTTCTTTTTTTTTTTTTTTTTTGGGGGGGGGGGGGGCGCGCTCATGTGTCCCCTACAAGATTACTACTGACTGTCTTTTTAGAAGAACTGTCCATCCCATAACAGACTCTGGTCGGTGTCCACAGCTGCAGACACGCCCCCTGCGCGTGCTCACACTGTTACTTCCCTCCTGCCAGCTCGCACTACCAGACGGTGTTAAAGGCACCACAACAATCTTAGATTATATTAGTTATTTTACAAAACCATAGAGAGCCGCAGCACAAGGATGAAAGAGCCGCAGGTGGCCGACCCTTGGTCTAGACCGGTGAATCACACTCCTCAGCCTCCCTGGGAAAGTCTATACCAGGGTACTGGAGAGGAGAGTCCACCCAATAGTCGAACCTTCGATCCAGGAACACTGGCCAAGAAAGCCCAACAACACCTGTACTTCCTCCGCAAACTGAATATTGCTAGAGCTCCTCCCCCCATCATGCAGATCTTCTACAGTGGTACCATTGAGAGCATCCCGACCAGCTGCATCACCGTGTGGTACAGAACTGGCACCACACCCTGCCGGAAGTCTCTGCAGCACATTGTGAAAACAGCTGAGAAGATCATCAATGTCCTTCTCACTGGCCTCTCAGACATTTACCACTCCTGCCTCACCCGCAAAGCCATCAGGATTGCAGGGGACCCATCACTTCCATCCCAGAGACACTCCCGCCTTCCGGCATCAGGGAGGAGACTGACAAGTCTTCAGGCCAGAACCAGCAGACTCAAGGACAGTTTCCTCCACCAGGTGATAAGGAAACTCAACTCCCTCCTTTTCTTACCCGCTCTGCCCCCACAGAGGGGGAAGGGATTAATTCTGGTTGTGCTTATTGATATCTCTTAGAGATATTTTGAGAGGCACACAGGGCTTTGTGAAAATGTTTGGTTGGGTTCTATCGTGAATATGCAAACATTTATCGGTGTCTGTTTATTATTATTTTCTAATGTGTCTTAAACAATGTTGGCAGCTAATTTAGTCACAGAAACGTTTGCTTTAGTGGTATCAGTCTGTTTTTAGCATGTTTCTAACAAGGCAAATATTGTGAATACGCTCACGCTGATGTAGCTAACGTGCAGAGTGTTAGAAAAACGTTTTAGAGTTACTGTGAACCCAATTAATAATATCTGACTGACTGATGGACTTATCTCTGAGTTTTTTGTCTTACTTAATGCACCTTATGGTTTGATGCACCTCATATATGACGTACATTCAAAAACAAACCATTCATTGATGGTGCGCTTTATAATCCAGTGTGCCCTATAGTGGGGAAAGTGTGTCAATCATAATTAAATAACTACTGGGAACGCTTTCAAAATAACTCAAAAGACAATTGGAGTGAGACTTTAAATCTTGTTTTAGCCACCACTATGAAATATAAATAGTTTGTGGTTTCTGCTGCGTTGCAGGTGGAAAGATAGGGACAGTTGTTGAGGAAGCACTGACAAAAAAGACACATTATCAGATCTTGCACTATCTTTAATTTTACTTGTATTGCATGTTGTGACATAGAAGGATTTTCCACCTGATTTCCGACAAAACTCTTTGTGTTACAAAACCCCAACCCACATGTTCACAAAAATAAAACCAAATTAAGTTAATTCCGTATGTCCCTTTCTGCTCCCACCAAGTTTCCTGCCTGTGCTTGTTCCCCAATTACAAGGCAAATTAATCCAATTCAATGTGGTATTAGTGTGCTTCTCCAGATACACACCAGCTTACACATCATTGGGTACTTTTGCAAGATGCTGTAATTAGGTGGTGACACGTCTCGGGCTACAGTGAGCCGGATAAGGCAGATGTTAAGGGGATTGCAAAGCCACAGGTTTAGAGGGAAATAAATGCAGATGTAGCCCCTTGGCTGCAGCTCCTTCATCATACATTTCTTTGACACAGTGCAGCAGGTGGAGGATGAGAATGTCAACCAGCCTGGAGGAGTTTGCTTGAACGAATGTCAATCGGGTAATTAAGTCTTGGACAGTTTGAAAACTTTTCCTGCCTTTATTTTACAAAAACATAACCCGGTTTATGACCTTTAAAAACACTTTTATTTAGGACTTTAACAAGTTTTTTTTTTATAGAAAATGAATCTTTAAAGCTGATGACAACAAAGAAAAATGACATTTAACATGTTCCAGCAACATGGAACAGCTTCACAAATCTGTTATTCCCTCAAGATTGATCTGGATTTTGGCCTGAGATAAATGGATATGTGTTCGTCTTAAGGCACAGAATAGAAGATTGGAGGTTTTGGCAATATTTTTTTTTGACATTTTGACAATATCGAGTTGTGTGACAAAGTATTTGGGGTAATGCAGCTTTGAATATTTTTTCTCAAAAAGAAACAACTCCATTAAAAACAGGGTTTGTTTATTTTATCCAATGTTTAGATATATTTAAAAAAAAATCTTAAATATCGATGACAAATGCAAAATTAGGAAAGAGGAAAACACTTTTTCACACCACTGTGTGATCAGAATGATGATTGGCTACCAGAAAACATCACAAATATATATTTTTTTAACTCTATATTGTTCTTTTCTCATCACAACACAAAACAAACATAACACTTCCCTGAAACAAGTTTAACCGTAAGTCCACATTCAATATGGTGTAAAGCAGGTAAAAAAAAAAAAAATTAAATAAAAAATACATTGATGCAGGATGCGACAAGCAGTTCAATTAAACATATATTCATACAACCACAATCAAAGGTACAAGGAACAGTCACAACCCCAGATAAAATTTAACCGGATGCCGTCGACGTTCAAAGACATCTGATTTTAGTTGTAGCAATGCTGTCATTTTTTCCATCAAATAAATGTGTTTGATTCTTTGTTTCCATTCAGTTACAGAAGGTGATGTTACATTTTCCAATTTCCTGTTATGGTTTTTTTGCGACCAGAAGTAAAATTTGCATTATATATATTTGATCAGCATCAAAGTCTTTTGGAAATACACCAAGCAAATACGACAGAGTACTTGAAGGAATGTCATGTTTTAAAACACTTTCAATCTCCCTCTTAATGTCTTTCCAAAATTCGCAGATAACTGGGCAATCAAAGAAAATATGTGTATGATCCCCAATTTTTTCCAACATAAGGCTGTGGATGAGCCCTTGGCAAAATTAGAAATCAACAAGGGTGTGTGAAAAAACGCATTTTAATTTTCCAGTCAAACTCTTTCCATAGTTGGCTATTAATTCCTATATGGCTGTCCTCAAACAATTTATCCCATTGTTCATCTTCTATTATGCAATTAGATTCCATTTCCAATTTTTCTTTGATATTATATGTATTCTGTCTGGTGGCAGTTGAAAGTCGCTTATACAAGTTGGAAACATGTTTATGCGTTGGAAAGTTTTTTTCTGCGATTGTAGTAAAATATTGTTCTATGCAGTTTGGGGTTTTATTGATTCTTTCTCGCTCTTTTTGCTTCATGATGTAATGCCTGATTTGTAGATATTTATAAAAATCATTCGGCAGAAGACCAAATTGTCCTTGAAGCTGTGAAAAGGACTTAAATTCTGTTCCATCGAAAAACTGGTTAAGAGTTATAAGGCCTTTAGTGGCCCATGTCTTAAAGGTGGGATCCCACGTTGAAGGCGAAAAGTCTATATTACCAACAATAGGCATCGCTCTGGAGATTGACCCTGTATCAAGTAAAATTTTTTTAACTATCGTCCAAATCTTTAGAGTATGTTTGATCCAATTGTTTCGAATTTTGATTTAGTTGACAGATTTTAGGTCAGCAAATGGAAGAGTTGATAGCCGTACCCCTTTAGTTTCCCCTTGTTCCACTTTATTCCATTGTACTTCCTCGTCTTCTCTAATCCAGGCCACGATCGCTGTCAACTGAGCTGCCCAATAGTAAAATTTTAGGTTTGGTATAGCCAAACCTCCCTTATTTTTTGGCAAGAATAATGTTTTTAATCTAATTCTGCGTTTTTTTCGCTGCCATATAAATTGAGTTATCATTTTGTTTAACACGTTAAAAGTTGACACAGGAATGTTTACCGGAAGAGATTGAAACAAAAACAAAAAACGAGGAAGCACATTCATCCTCACCACTTCTACTTTACCCAGTAGAGATAGAGGTAAAATTTCCCAGTGGGTCAGGTCATTCTTTATTTGTTCTAGCAGTTTTTTATAATTAGCGTCATAGAATTGTGTGGGTTGGGGTGTCAAAATAACTCCCAAATATCTGAAACCCTGTTTTGACCAATGGAAAGTTACCTCCTTGTCAAGCTGGGTGGGCGACAATCCAGATGTCGTCATTGCTTCTGATTTATTTTAGTTGATCTTATATCCTGAAATATTACCATAATTATTTAAACATTGCATAAGTCTTGGAATTGTTGTTTGAGGATTTTTCAAAAACAGTAGTATATCATCCGCAAAAAGGGATATTTTATGAATCATCCCTCCCCCGTCTTCAATTCCTTCGATCATCTTGGCGAGTTGCCTGTGCCAAAGGCTCAATACTTAGAGCAAACAAGATGGGTGACAGTGAGTCACCCTTTCGAACTCCTCTCTCTGTGTTAAAAAAATCAGAGCAATGCCAGTTCACTCTGACTTTTGATCTAGGATTTTTGTACAGTAATCTAAACCAATTTACCAACTTCTCACCGAAACCCATTTCCATCAGTGTGTGTTCCAAGTATTTCCAATCCACCTGATCAAAAGCTTTCTCCGCATCTAAGCTGAGAAGCATGGATGGTTGAGGACTTTTGGCCATTCCTGATTGTCAATTCAGAGCTCTCCTTATTTTGTTTGTTCCTTGACGACCCAAGATAAATCCAGTCTGGTCTGGATTTATAAGTTTCTTAATGTATTTCTGGATTCGGGTGGCTAGGATGGATGTTAATATATTATAATCCACACACAGGAGGCTAATCGAGCGATAACTCGAACACTGTAGTGGATCTTTTCCCTCCTTATGTAAAACTGTGATAATTGCTTCAGACCATGACTCTGGAGGGTTCGCAGAATCTAATCACAAATATTTTGTTTTACTGGCAGTCGCTCGATCATTATATGCTGTTCAAATAAAGGTTGCGACAAAGTAACAAGTCAAGCACATGGCTAAGGATTTCCTCTGTCATTGGTCAGGAATTATGAGGGTGGTGCAAAGTAATGAGAGAAAAATATTAGAATTCTTTATGGGATAAACTTTATTTTTCGGGACTAATTTTGAAATTCTGTATCAACATTAGATACAATACTTATTTTTGCTACTTCGGTACGGCGGAGGCATGCTTCAAGGTGGTTGCTGAGGAAATAGAAAAATAAATAGAAATAGAAATATCTTTATTGTCATTGTACATGTACAACGAAATTACAGTGCAATTTTTCCGGTGGAATAAGAAAGAAAAAAAGTCAAATAAGAATAAAAATAAACTAAAACTGCGAAATAAGACAATATAAGAAAAAAAATCAAAAAAATTTACAAAAGTATAAAAAAGGAGGTTACATCTTGTCAAAGTACTGCACGCTTTCCTAATAAATTAAACTTTATTTGGCAGCGTTTAAGGCCATGATGGCTCTCGGATAGAAGCTATTTTTAAATCTGTTTGTCCTTGTTTTAATTGTCCTGTATCTTCTGTCTGAAGGCAGCAGTTCAAACAGAGAATGTCCAGGGTGTGATTGATCCAGCAGAATGTTCTGAGCTTTTTTTAGGCAGCGGGAACTGTACAGTTCTTCCAGGTATGGGAGAGGGCAGCCTATGATCTTCTAGGCTCTCGTGGTGACTCTCTGGAGAGCTTTCCTTGCTGCAGCTGTGCAACTGGCAAACCAGGCACAGACACAGTAAGTTAAAATACTCTCTATTGAGCAGCGGTAGAAGGACACTAGTAGTTTCACACTCAGTTTGTTTTTCTTTAAAAGACTGAGAAAGTACAGTCTCTGTTGGGCCTTCTTCACCAGAGCAGTGGTGTTGGCGCTCCAGGTCAGGTCCTGCTCAATGGTGACGCCCAGGAGCTTGAAGATAACAGGAGACAACAGTTATAAAGGTAGAGACCACAACCCATCATTTTCTATAGTCCAGAGATAGAGGTTGGTGACCACAAATGATAGATTTTCTAATACTGAACACAGAAAAAAATTAAATAGTCAGTAGACCTAAAATTAAGCAAGTTATAAATATTTTAGGTCTTGCTGATCACATTTGTTTTGCAGATAGAAAACAATGGGAAAACTTGGTAATCACATGAAGGGTTTTTTGCCCTTTTACGATACAACATCCTCCCTGTCTATACTGTAAACACCATCAATCTGTTGTTATTGTTTAATATTTTTTACAAGATCAATACATTTATGTTATTATGTGATTTATGTCTGCCAAGTGCATTTTATTATCCTGTATTAAGGGCTCGAACCTGTAAACATGCTTATTAACATTGTTTGTCATGATATGACGTGCGGGATTAATAATTTACCTTTTTAATCAACACAAACTAAAGTCAAACATATAAACAGATATTTTGCAAATTCCCTGAAACAACACAAAAGGTCCTCTTATTCTTTTCAGTCATTTTAGGCTCTTCAGTCTCTCTTGGTTTCAAACAGAAATCCTAATGTCCAAAAAAATCTAAACCCTTAATCTGCCTTTCTTGGGTAGTTTATTCTTTTTTTAGTCTTCATGGAGCCTTCCCCAGCCTCTTGTCTTTATCTCCTCTTCTGACAATTCACATAATCTAACACAGAGTTATAAACATCCATTCATCCATCTTCCTCCGCTTATCCGGGACCGGATCGCGGGGGCAGCAGTCTAAGAAGAGATGCTCAGACTTCCCTTGCCCCAGCCACTTCAGCTCTCTTTTCACCACTATGAACAAATACAGAGACCGCATAACTGTGGATGCTGCTCCGATCCACCTGTCAATCTCACGCTCCGGTCTTCCGGTCTGCATTTGGGTCTCCAAGTCTTTCCGGCCTCCTTCCCCGCCAGCGAATCCAGGTCGCCGGAAACAACTACAAAGTCGATCACTGACCTAATGCGTAGGGTGTCCTGATGCCAGGTGTATTGATGGACACCCTTGTTCTCCAACATGGTGTTCATTATGGACAAACTATGATGAGCACAGAAGTCCAATAACAAAACACCACTCGGGTTCAGATCAGGAGATGCATTCCTACCAGTCACATCCCTCCAGGTGCCACTGTCATTGCCCACGTGGGTATTGAAGTCCCCAAGGAGGTCAATGGAGTCCCCTGTTGGGGCACTTTCCAGTACCCCTTCGAGAGACACCAAGAAGACAGGGGTACTCCTAACTGCTGTTCGACCCGTAAGCCCAAACCACAGTCAGAGACCTGTCCCCCATCCGGAGGCGGAGGAACATGGCCCTCTCATCCACCGGGATGAACTCCAACACTTGGCGGCTGAGCTGGGGGCTCACGAGTAAGCCCACACCGGCCTGCTACCTCTCACCTTGAGCAACTCCAGAGTGGTAGAGAGTCCAACCCCTCTCTAAGGCTTGAGTTTCAGAGCCCAGGCTATGTGTGGAGGTGAGCCAGACAATATCTAGACGGTATTTCTCAACCTCTCACACCAGCTCAGGTTCCTTCCCTCCCAGAGAGGTGACGTTCCATGTCCAAAAGCCAAGTTCCATTACCGGGGTTTGGGCCGCCGAGGCACCTGCCCTCGACTGCCACCCAAACCACATTGCACCAGCCCCTTTTGAGGTCTCCTACGGGTGGTGGGCCCATGGAAGAGTGGTTCCACTTCGCCTCTTCGGACTGGGCCCGACCAGGGCCCGTGGGAAGAGCCCCGGTCACCAGGCGCTCGCCTGCAAGCCCCAAACCCAGCTCCAGAGTGGGGCCCCGGGGACGTCAATCCGGGCAACGTAATCGGGTCCTTGCTCTTTCTTTTTATCAGGGGCTTCTGAGCCGGTCTTTGTCTGGCTCGTCATCCAGGACCTGTCTGCCATGGGACACCCTACCAGGGGCTTAAGCACCAGACAGCTTAGCTCCTGGGATCACTCAAGCTCTCAAACTCTCCCAAAATGTTAAGGTGGCAGTTCACGGGGTATATAAACAATACTTATATAAACACAAAAACAGTTTCTATTAGTGTTATACCAATTGTTTTCAAACTTATGTGGAATTTATTCATATCTGTATTTTCTGACCAAATTTTAGGAAGTTGCTGTGTCTCATCATTTTCTACTACTTTGTATACATCCCTCAATGCCCAGTTATGATGGCCGTTTTGGTTCAGTTGTTCCTGGTCCCAGACCAAGTCCGCTTGGGTGTATTCAGACTGAAAATTTGTTACGGATTATCGGGGGAAATGAAGTCTGGTTCACGTTAAGCAAACCAAATGTGTCCAGTCTGAATACAGCCTAAGAAGCATAACAATAATTCTAATAGCTTTTTTATGTTTCTTAGTTTCGATATTTTTGTTAGTGCAATACAACACAGCCTTAAAAACGGCCAGCAAACAGGCAGACTAGAAACTTTTTTTTTATTGCAGAGGGTTTGTCTGGCATGATTTTACAGATCCAAAGACATTTCCTGGCACAATGTCTTTATTATTGAATGCTTTTATATCTGCTCAGGGCTTCATTCATGAACAGCGCACTTTTTGATGTCCCTGACATGTTTTAATAAACTGTTCATCACTTCTTACTTCTGCCTTGACTGCTCGACTTTAATTTATTAAATAACAAAATCTAAAAATGTTTCCTTGACAAAAACCTTGTTTTGTGAGTTTTAGATTCGGACCATTTAGGCTTTTAGCCAATGAAAAAGAGGCAAATATGATATTAAAGAAAGAATTGAGCCCTTAATCACAAACACCTGTTTAGAGATGAAGTTTCTTTTCACTTCAAATTAGACCTTTGTTGACCGCCCAGCAACCCTTACTAACCCTTGTGCTATCTTAGGCACTGTAACATTGGGAGTGGGGTCATCTAGACCCCACTAGACAGTGTGTCCTGAACCTTTTGTCTTTAATGATTTGTGATCTTCACTGGTGTCCATGGATTACATGAAATGCTCTTCACCTTTATCCACCTTTGTCATGGTAGGGATAACACGTCAGTGTAAGGATCAGGTTATCTGGACCCCATAGGTTAGCACAAGGGCTAAAGGTGTGACGATTATTTAATAAATCAATGTATAATTTTCTAAATCCAACCACATTGATCTTTCTGATGGAGAATCAAATACAATACAATTATACCATAATTTTTTTTAAATGAAATAAATAAAAAATCTATATTTGAACTTTGGATTGAGGTACGGTAAGTGTATTTTGCTATATTGTAAAACGACTAAGTTCATCACAGTGGACAGCACGTGCTGGCAGTTGATCAAGCCATCATCACAGTCCAATGTGTGGAAACAATTTGAATTTAGCAAAGATGTGACCATAAAGTTTAGTAGAATGTTCTAAAAATCTTCCCTTTGGATTATTTGGATGTGGAAAAACAACAGTGGGCTGAACTGTAGGCAACTAAAATGTGAAGGGATTTGACATTTATTCTTGTTTGTTTGTTTTTTGTAAACATATTTAATTTACACTTGATTTTTCTTGCAAGAAATACAAGGAATCTGAAAAACTTCACCTGCACTGTTCAGTACCCATGTAATTATCTCTGAGTCACACTGGTTGAAGTTTTGCCTAAAGATGTCCTGGATCCATTGTAGGTCAGTGAATTGGATAATTCAAAATGAACCAATACTGACTGGTGGCTAACTGACCACAAATTATGATATGAATACAATCGTTGTTAAAATGAATCATTACCCTTACTTTCTACCCCAAAATTGCCAACCAACCTACACAGAGTTGTTTCATATGAATCACTGAAATGTTGAGGATTGTGACCTTTGGTTTGGTTTGTCAGTTATATTTTCTTGTAATGTTCTGTTTCCTGTTTGCACCCCCCCTCCCCCTTTTTTCTCACCTGGTTATATTTTCTAATTATCTACAGTTATTTTCATTTAAGTAATTGAAGGGAAGACAGAGCTCTTACTTCTGACACTGTCATACAAAATCTACATTTTAAATCAGAGAACATGGTCAGCTTTCTTCAAGCAGATGAGACCGAAATGGGCGTAATGGAGGTGAACATGCTCTACTGATACCATCCATCCATTCATCCATCAACCATTTTCTTCCACTCATCTGGAGCTTAGGCAGAGGTAGCAGTCTAAGCAAAGATGCTCAGACTTCCCACTCCCCAGCCACTTTCTCCAGCTCCTCCAGGGGGATTCTGAGACATTACCAGGTCAGCAGCTGGCTCCTCTCTGGAGAAGACCAAGATACTAAACTCCTCCAACTGGGACAGGCACTCTTCTGTATGTCAATACTTCATGATGTGTGAACTCCCTTTTTACTTGGGGACAGTCAGAGAAAACACGTTTTTTCCTTTAATTTAACAACAAGCTAATTCTCTTTTCTGTTAAAAAAAAAAAATGAACATTTGGTTTAAGGCAGTCAAAGAGACTTCTAAGCAATGCAGTAGCAGCAGCAGAGAGACCAAACATTCAGCCCACAAGCTGAGGCTCCTCTACTAGACAGCAGTCCCAGGTTCCAACAGCAGGTTCAAAGCCACAAACCTGGTAGAGGAACAGTGCCAGCTACTGACTACAAGCCTCAAAGAAATGATTAGTCTAATTATGAGTCTGAATAAAATCTTGCAAGCATTTGAACCTCGAGAAACGAGGCCCAAGATACAAGAAACAATTAAAGAAGAAGAAATATAGATGTTTCTAAACTTTCTTTTAGATAAGTTATGCAAAGATCAAAGTAGCAAAAATGTTTATGCTCCAAATGGGTCAAATAAAAGAAGGGAAGACAATGAAAAAATATCCACCGTGGAAACTTCAGTTAATATGAGCAATATTTATAGATTGTGCAAGTCATTGTCAGCTGGCTGGAAATGAGGCTTTGGTCATATTCCGAGTCTGTCAAATCTGCTGAAGATCCTAACTGACCAAATCTGGAACTTCTTAAAAAATGAGAGCTTTCTTTAAAGGCAAAAATGTAAAGATCAAAGACATGGAGGCATGTTACCACAGAAAAGAAAAAAGTTTGTTTTTATCAGTAAACAAAAGATAACTAAACAAGTTAAAAGAATTAAAATGCAGAACACTTCACCCAGAAAAACATGAAAGACCAGGTCCCGCAAGATGCAATAGACACTGACAAAACTGTAAAATAGTTATATAAATAAATGTTCATTTTCTTTAAATATTTCATTCTATATTTTCCTGGAGAGTATTGCAGCAAATCATTTGATCAGACTTAGGCACTAGTGAGAAAGATGAGGAAGATGAAGCCTTTGTCACACAAGTAACAAAAGTTTCTGATAGAAACAAAAGTTTTCTTGAGGAACAGGGGGGGGGGGGGGGGGGGGGCCCCCCCCCCCCGGAGGAAGAAGAGACAGTAGCACATAAAGAGCATCCAAAAGAGAAAAAGTGACACTGTATGCTTCCTGTCTGAAATGTTATTGACTGCATGGGCTTTTGTATGAGAACAAGAGATATTGGAGAATTGGAAATAAGTAGAACTGTCTTAGACTTGACAAACGAATTCATAATTGTATGTATTAACAGTTATCCAAAAAAAAAATTGTCAGATCAATCCGCAACTTCCACACATGAATTTACATACATACATCCACTGCATATACTTACTTTCATAAGGTTTTTGATGATGATCTCTTCTGCATCATCACTGTGCAGACAAATCTCTAGAGTTGTCAACAAATTGGATGCAGCATTTACATGATGAAGTAATTTGTTGAGGCATGAGGCTGTTAATGGGGGTAGTGAAAATGTCAGCAATGAATGATTAATGGTCAAAAGACACACATTATGATAAAATTACTGATGTGATGTCGTTAAGAATATTTAAATCCCTCTCAAGGTTCATCCATTTAGAGAAAAAATGAGGTGAGTGATCCCTTCAGGATAGGCTGTGCCAAATCTCCCCAGTATTCAATGTACTACTGACTGTTCTGTGTTGATGAGATGAAGGTGCCCTAAAGTGGCAAAATGGTTGGATCATCCAGTACATGCAGTGGAGACCTCATCACTTAGGAATAAACGTCATTGTTTGTGCAGATGTATCTAGAATTCTTTATGATTTCCTTACTGGGATGCGGGGAAAAAAACATTTGGTGCCGAGAAATGTTCTGTCATAGGAGTCAGGCTGCTGTTGTGCAGCAGCATTAGCAACCCGTTCTGAATGTTTAGTGTATTCTGACGTCTTTTCCTCCCTACCACTCATTTGCTACTCAATTGAGGCCTGAGTAATATCCAGCAAATGATGCTGTAGGACTGTAGCCTAGAAAAAAAAGCCACAATCCAGCAGAGTAAAGGATGGAGTAGCTGTGATTTCTGAGGAAATGATGAACATGTGGTTGTTGTCATATGGGTATAGCTGTCATACTGGCCAGCTGTTATGCTTTGAGCCCCATCAAAGATGTCAGACGCTACTGTAAAGAGACCTTTTATCTGTCCACATGGGAGGAGTAGACCTTCATAGTCGTAGCTTAGACTGCACCCCAACCAAATCTCTTATTGTCCCTGTTCTGGCAAATAGCTGACATAGTGAGCAATAACATATTATATGTATTATATATCATATAATATTGCTTTTAACTTTCACTATTATGTACAGCAACTTTGGGTTTCTAGAAAGGCGCCTAACAAATAATATTGATTATTATTATTACAACAAAGCTTTGGTGCACAGAAGTACAAAAACCTTCAGGGTTTGTAATGCATGAAGAAATACAAATAAGTTGGCCCACCATGAAGAGTTGAGAAACATTTGCCCACCAAATGTGTTCCGAAGCCCAGAACTCCAAGACTGTTGGATGAGACCTGTTGTGATTGTGTGGATTGCTTTTCATTTATTGGTGATGAGGGGGAGGTGCAAATTCTATACAGATGGACAGACCGCCATCCTGCTTGAAATGTGAGCGTCTTAGTTGCTTTGAGCAGCTAAGGCGGTTTCACGAAACCCTGTGACCCTGAAAGGGATAAAGCGGGCTCTACACTCAAAAAAAGGAAATTACCAGCCAATAAACACTACGAAAATGTAACTTGTTATTTCACCAACATGATACCCTTAAATTGGATTGCGCCCTTATATAACCTTCGCAATATCATGAGATTACGCTAAACTCCAGAAGCGCGATCCGCGAGCATCTAGAATCATCTATGCATGACCAAGACAAGCGCATCTGCTGGAGTCATTGCTGTAATTTGGAAATGGTAAGATAAATCTTCTCCACATACAACACTGTGAAATGTAATGGCTACATTGACCGTTTTACTAACCTTTCTATTCGCTTTAATGCTATTGTATTTTGAGTTATTTTTATTTAAACAAGTTTTCGTAGCTTGCATATCTTGACTCCCAGTTGGTTAGCTCTCCTTTCAGCCCCTTCCCCCCTCCGCATGTTATCCAAATGCTCTTTTTGAAAACAGTATGTTCCGATTTATAAAGGTATTTGCTGAGTTATTTGATTATGTTGGCGATTGTCAAGGTATGGAAGTTGTTTCAGTTGGCAAATTAGATTTTGTTCAGTTTACAGAGCTTGGGGATGAGCTAGCTAGTCAAGCAGCAGCGGAGCCACAGTAAGTGAAGCGGGTCACGGGACTTGATTGAGATTTGTTTCTGAAGAGTGGTTTTAAGGTCACGTTTATTCATCCGAGGGACATTATGTTGGTGTGAATGACATTAAGAATACGTCCACTTTTGTGAGTCAAAGCTAACTTGTAATCGTAGTTTTCTTCGGCTACACAAGCTCTTTCAGCGGATTCCCGCGGAAAAAATATGAGTTGCCAGGTGGGAAAAGTAGGATTATCGAATCGTAAGGCATGTGCGCATGTCTGATCTTAGCCGCCTGAATTTTCTTCCAAACGGCGATTAGATTTGCATGCGAGGCTGCAGCGTTCCCTCCTTTTTAGAATGAGTGTCACTTGATCTGTGCGTAGTATAAATGTAAACAAATCTACTATTAAAATAGTCTACAATTGTCTCTTTAACTTGCTTCTTGATTTTTTTTTTTAATCCATGCAGTAAAAGTTAGGAACATTTCCAGAGGAAATTTGTGGTTCACCAAACCACTCGTCAGTTTTCCAGTGAATGCTGGGACATTAGGTCATGTGACCGGTAAATTGATTGGCTGCAGACATAGAGGAAAAAACGTAGCCTAATGGAATACTTATAGGTTTTGGGTATTTTAATAAAATAAATATTTTTATTGTTTAATTTATAAAAATATAGAATATATAAAAATATATAAAATATAAAAATAGTTCATAGTATTTTTTACACATGTTGTTCAAAACCAGGAAATGAAAGTCCTGAACCTCTATATTGTTCACTTAAAATGTTAAATAAAATCCAGTGTAAATAAGATACCTGAAAAGGTGTTTTTTTTTTAATGCGAAACACGCATGTGCAGTTATGTATGTATCAGAGGATGTTCAATTGGCCCTTCTGCATGTCAATCAAGTCACGTACTTCTCGGCCAGGATTTTGATTTGTAGACTAAAAAACTGGGGTAACGCTTTCTTTTACAGTACAGTACTTACGGTGTACTTAAGTGGTATTTACATGGTATTTATTGTGTAACTACTGGGTACTTTCAGGGTACTTACATGGTACTTTTTATGGAATTTACTGGGTACTTACATGGTACTCTCTATGGAATTCACTGGGTACTTACATGGTACTTTTTTGTGTCTTATCTGTACTTACATGGTACTTACTGTGTATTTATATGGTACTATTTGGTTCATACCTATGTGGTACACACTGGGTATTTATAATATACTTACTGGGTATTTACATGTTGTGCAAAGGTGTCTTTTATGGTACTTACCACATGTATGAACAAGGTAAGTACAAATAAAGTACCTTGAATGTAAGTCTGCACTCGCTGAATGTTTCATGGTATTTACTAAAAATTTACCACAGAAACTACCCCTTAAATACACTAAAACTGGACTGTAAAAGAAAGTCAGCCCTATTTCCACTCTATTACATGGTACTTTCAGTAGTAAATACTGGGTATGTTCACTTGAATATTACTTGGTACTTACCCCTTAAGTACACTAAAACTGGACTGTAAAAGAAAGTCAGCCCTATTTCCACTCTATTACACTGTACTTTCAGTAGTAAATACTGGGTATGTTCACGTATTACCTTCCTATACAGTATACATACACACTTGGTTTTCTGACCTTACCAAATGAGACAATGCTAACTTGTTGGTAAAGGTGAACTAACTGCATTGTAAAAACATATTCCTACTTCTTGTAACATGAGGCAAATGTAAAGAGAAACAATACAGCAGTGAAAACAACTATCTTTAATATGAAACACTTCTGCAGCATACAAAGTGTCATCACAATGAAATATGTTTTAAGTACAAAACAGTACAAAGGAGCATTCCAAAAAACACATTATTGGCCTGAGGGTCGTGTTTTTTGTCCGTCAAAATTCCATCAGCAGATTTTGGTAACGGTGCAGGACTTCTTCAGGGTTTGTAACTGTAAGAAAATTCACAATAAATGTTCAAATGAAAATAAAAAGCAAAACAACTTTGATGAATTACAAAATATATTTTACTTATTTAATCATTTCTGTGAGGAGTTTGATAAATCTCTGTGAATTCCTTATTGTTTTGACTGCAATGCTTGAAATTAATCAATTATCCTCATTTATAAACATGATAATAAATTATTCAAAACTTGACTTTTTTTAAATATTGTTCTAAACATGGACTTGTTTTAATATATAATGTCAGGAAAATATGTAAAACAACAAGGTAAATATTTACTTTTAATACTAAAAACACCCAGAGTGTGGGTTTTTGTTAAGTAGGTCTGGGCGAGCGAAGGTGCAAATTCCCAGCGCACTTGAATGCAGCATGACAACGTGAACGTGCATTAATCCGGAGAGCCTCGAGGCGCGTGCGACAGTTTGAATTTCTCTTTATTTGGCAGGTAAGCCAGTGTTTTTGTAAATATTGGATAAATTATATGTAAATATTTAAACTGATCAAACTTTATAGAGAAGCTAACCTCGTGATTTTAAGCCGCTCTTTCAGTGTTTGAAACGTGACGTCAGAGCATGTCTGCTACTTTACTGCAATAATTCAGTTATTTTAAAATGTATAACTTTTCAAAGTTTGTAATGAAAATCTACAAACATTGTTGTTACTTACCAGGAGAGGAGCACCTGTCAAACTAGCACGTAGCCTAAATGATAACGTCTGCTGTTAGTGCACGTTTGAGCACATGTCTTTCTGGGAAAATCAAAGAAAGGCGTTTATTTTGAAAATAATGATGACGTACTTCCGCATTTGTACCGCTTTATCAGCAATGGTGAAGAAAACATCCCAGACGAATCCGTGAAGCCACATGAGAGTAAGCTAAAGTAAGCTAAATCCACCAAGTGGACACATTATTTACATGAATGTAGAGTTTAACTGCATTTTCCCCATTTTCTTTTCTTTCTCCGTTTTTATTTTATTTTTTATTTATTTTATCAAATATAATAGAGACAACAATACCACCCAACAGTGAAGGTAACTGTTTGAAAATATAAAACATATTTTGAGTAACTGTGTTGACTTTGAAATTGCCTATTTATTTCTTTTTTTCCTTTTCGTTTACACTGCCATGTGTTTTATTCTAATGCAAATTGTAGGTGCGAATAATATTTATAAAGAAGAAATACACACAGCAATTGCCAATTAAAACATTACTTTGACATTCTTTGTCTAAACAAATTAGATTTTTTATAGCAATTTTGATTTTTTTCTTTGATTTCTTTTTTGTTATTTTTGTTTATGTAACTAAAATATAAAGTTGTGAATAATTTATTATCATGTTTATAAATGAGGATAATTGATTAATTTCAAGCATTGCAGTCAAAACAATAAGGAATTCACAGAGATTTATCAAACTAATTACAGAAATGATTAAATAAGTAAAATATATTTTGTACTTTATCAACGTTGTTGTGCTTTTTATGTTCATTTGAGCTTTTATTGTGAATTTTCTTACAGTTACAAATCCTGAAGAAGTCCTGCACCGTTACCAAAATCTGCTGATGGAATTTTGACGGACAAAAAACACGACCTTCAGGCCAATAATGTGTTTTTTGGAATGCTCCTTTGTACTGTTTTGTACTTAAAACAAATTTCATTGTGATGACACTTTGTATGCTGCAGAAGTGTTTCATATTAAAGATAGTTGTTTTCACTGCTGTATTGTTTCTCTTTACATTTGCCTCATGTTACAAGAAGTAGGAATATGTTTTTACAATGCAGTTAGTTCACCTTTACCAACAAGTTAGCATTGTCTCATTTGGTAAGGTCAGAAGACCAAGTGTGTATGTACACTGTATAGGAAGGTAATACGTGAACATACCCAGTATTTACTACTGAAAGTACCATGTAATAGAGTGGAAATAGGGCTGACTTTCTTTTACAGTCCAGTTTTAGTGTACTTAAGGGGTAAGTACCAAGTAATATTCAAGTGAACATACCCAGTATTTACTACTGAAAGTACCATGTAGTTGAGTGGAAATAGGGCTGACTTTCTTTTACAGTCCAGTTTTAGTGTATTTAAGGGGTAGTTTCTGTGGTAAATTTTTAGTAAATACCATGAAACATTCAGCGAGTGCAGACTTACATTCAAGGTACTTTATTTGTACTTACCTTGTTCATACATGTGGTAAGTACCATAAAAGACACCTTTGCACAACATGTAAATACCCAGTAAGTATATTATATATACCCAGTATGTACCACATAGGTATGAACCAAATAGTACCATATAAATACACAGTACGTACCATGTAAGTACAGATAAGACACAAAAAAGTACCATGTAAGTACCCAGTGAATTCCATAGAAAGTACCATGTAAGTACCTAGTAAAGTCCCATAGAAAGAACCATGTAAGTACCCTGAAAGTACCCAGTAGTTACACATTAAGTACCATGTAAATACCACTTAAGTACACCGTAAGTACTGTACTGTAAAAGAAAGCGTTACCAAAACGGGAACAAATGCCATAATTATCATACACCTGGCAACACTGATCCACAGAGCTGCAGGCAGCCGTTAGACATTTGGTGATGAAATGCCCACAGGGGGGGGTACTTGGTTGTAATGCTCCACTTCCTCTCTCCAACTCAATGTCCCCCTGCCCGTCTTGTCACCATGGGGGGCAGAGCTTTCAGTCGCTCCGCCCCCCAGCTATGGAATTCTCTTCCTCCAGATTTACGCACTACCGACACACTGCCACTGTTCAAATCCAAACTCAAGACTCATCTCTTCAAGCAATCATACAGTTAATCCATTCAGTTAACACAACCCCATTTGTCTGTTTTTCTATCCTGTCTTTTATTTATTTATTTATTTTAAATGTTCTTATGTTTTTATGTCTTTATGTTTGTTTTACTCTGATAATTTCTTATTGTTGTTTTATTCTGTTTGTACTTATTTTAACCTTGTACAGTGACCTTGGGTGACCTGAAAGGCGCTTGAAATAAAATGTATTATTATTATTATAATAGAATAACTTCCAAAATCATACAGTAACAACTAAATGTACACAGCTCATAAAAACATTTTACTACTCACCGTAACGGATTCAGCAACGAAATGAATTTTTGTACATGCATTAAAAAGCCAAGAAAGCTTCAACCATGTTTCATATCTCAGGTTACCACAATAACATCTCTATAATAAGTGTATTAGTACTAAACTGCTGTTCATGTACAAAAAAGGCATAAAATAACTTACTCCAAACTCATACACCAGCTGTGCAGGTTCTTCATTAAGATACACAGTCAGGGCTTGGAGGATGCCATTTCTTCTTTTTTCAATTGAAACATTCTGCAAAGTACAGCGGGAAATAAGAAACATAAAACATATTGCTAGCTTTAACAAGATGGATGAATTCAAGAAGCCCACCCAAAATTTTATTATTTACCCAAAACATTAACAGCAGTGACATAAATTAGCAAATCTTCATGTAATGGCGTTCTCAAATATTTTTTATTAAGATTTGCAGGATAACACAGAATGTTTTTACATTTAAATAACACAGGAATCCTATAAAAAAATTCGACTAAATGGACATAAATAGCTGAGAACACACTTTTACAAGATTATGAAAACAGAATAACTGTTTAGGGAAGCATGAGACACGTAGCTGAGTACTCCAGTGTTACATTATTTGTGTTACTAGAAGGATGATGCAGGGTTTACGGTGCAGAATCTCAACAGAAACGAGGGTATCAATATACCTAATATTAGGGCTGTGACGATGACCTCATCACCGCATTTTCTTTCTTGTTTTTTTCCTTCAAGTTTTGCATATGGTGCGTTATTGGAGCTATACTAAACACATTAAACACATTCATCTTTGCTAATAATTTACTTTTTCTCCTAGTCCTGTGTTCAGATTTGTGTTTCTGGGGGAAAGCTTTTATCACTCTTCTCCTCTCCCCGTGAGCGCGGCTGTCACTGCCTCTTAGCAGCACGCTGCACGCGCTCATTCTATTACTGTTCTAAGTCACTCTGTAACACCAAACATGAACGCGCACTTTTAGATTTCCATGAATACCACTACATGCTTTGTTTGGGAACTATTTTGTGCACCGCAAAGTTACTTGTCTGTATAAAAAAAGGCGGAGCCTCCTGCCCGGCGTTCTTCATGGGTGTCAGGCTTCATGGCTATCGTAAAGGTGACAAAGTGTCTGCAGTCTGTTTATTACTGGGCAATATTTAATATTCTGAGTAATCTGACACTGTCACAGCTCTACCTAGTATCTGTATGCATCAATTACTATGCTAATAATTATATACACACCTGGTCAGCAACAGATAAAATTCCAGCTATTTTCCGTCCAGCTGCGCCTCCTTTCTTGAGGAATACTCCTACCATCTTCTCAGAAAAGCGGTCCAGCGGAGACATGAACTTTGGGACAAGTGGGATTGTTGTTATGCGTGTAAACTCTGCATTAACCTAGGCAAAATAAAGGTAACACAAGACAAAAATGACAGCTTAAAGTGTGGATGCCATGCTTTGAACAACTTTGTCAAATAAAAAAGCCCTTTAAACGCTGATTCTATTGATACCAATAGTTCGCGTCGAAAAAAATCCGAAGCATATGAATAATAGACATCTTTCGAAGGAATCAGAGATTTGAATTTGCCGCTAAGAGCGCAGACTGGAAGTGACCCTGATATGACCTGTGACGTCACGAAAGGCATTGACTTCCGTAGTTCCGCTTCGGACAGCATGTAAACAAAGCAGGTAGTCTTCGTTTCTCTCGTTAATCATCGTTAATTCTCGTTAATTCTCTGTTAATCATCAACATGCCAAGTCGTTGTGTGGCAGCTGGATGTAGCAATACATCTAGTGAAAGTGTATCTGTGTATAAATTCCCAAAACAAGAAACGCTGCTGAAACAATGGACAAAACAAGTTCAGCGCACGTCCGAAAAACAGAAACGCCCAGTACCAGCACTGGCAGGAGCCAGTACAAAAAGAGAAAATCTGTGACCGAAAAGCTGGCACAAAAGAGAGTGAGTTTAACGTTTATTACATAATGTTTTTATTACAAAAGAGAGTGAGTTTAACGTTCAGTGATGAAAGTCTTCCGGGAATTCCCGGAAATCCGGGTTTTTGAGCAAACCGAACGTACTTTCCTGGAAATAAAGACCTGATCTCTATGGACAAATCGCTTTCCGGATGAAAAAATTGTCTTAAATCGGCGAATTTTAGCTTTATTTTCTATATTTCTCTGCGGATCGCTTCCTCTATGGTCGCGGCTATCTCTCGTCTACCCGGCCTAATTGACCAATGACGGGACGTTTTAGTTGCTTTCGGATGCGTCGACGGCTCTGATTGGCTCTGTCTGTACCACGTGGTCAGTGTGACGGATCCCCTAGAGACCAAAACTGGGGACACACGCTAAACTTTCACAAACAAATCTGAAGAGTTTGCGATCAATAATGCGGGCATCGTCATTATTGAGCGTGGTCACGACCTCAGTTGTGAGAAGACGATAAAAAAAAAAACAAATTTAAGTGGTCTTGGCTGGAAGACGGTAGCATCACTCTGTGCTTCGCTATCGGTGCTAGCCATGTTGTCTGCCTTTCGTTACGTCACAAACAGGGCGGCGCGAATTCGGCGGAATGCGTGAAGCCGGCGGCCGTCCTCGTTGTTTATATCGCGTTTTTCGTTATTTATTCTTTTTCGAAAAATATTAAAAACAATCGCAACATGAAATAGAGACTATTTACTATATATTGGCTTATTAAAATAGGCCATGTCACCCACACTTTAAGATAGTTACGGCAAAAGACACAGTCACAGTACTTTATGCAGGATTTGGCTTTTTGGCTTTGATGTTCCCAATATTCAGGCATTTGTATGTGTCTTCCATTATCGTTAAGCTGATTTCCCAGTGCATGTTTTTACTCATCACAGCAAATATGTATCCGACCAAATACGTAATTGCTTGTTTGTGACAAATATTTTTTTAATGACAATTATTGTTGATTTTATTGATTTATATTGTGTGAGTTCTTAATTAGAATATTCAGAAGACAAAAAAATGAACAAATGAATAAAAATAAGATATTGCACCTTGTTTGAAAAGAAAGTTAGTATTTAGCTATACTACATAAAATTATCACAACAGACTTTAAAGCACATTCAAAACTCACCTCATGCTCACAAAAAAGTGCTGGCCATCTACTTTTGATTTCTGCAACCATTGGCGCGTCCTGAATCACTTCATGCCTCCGAAGAGCAAAGGTTTTGTCCATTTTTTGTTTTATCACCTGACGGTTGTGCTTCTTCTTGACCTCAGATAGCAGTTCTTCTCGTTCCTTATCAAGACTCTCTTTGTTTTCTCCTGATGGGTAATCGGGAAAGTAGTTTACCTCTGCTCTCTTGGGTTTCTTCACTTGGTTATGACTACTACATTTATCATGCTGTCTGTTCTTCATTGAGTTGATGGTCACTTCTGGAGACCCCAAACTCATAAGCCTTGTGCGGTAGTTGCCCATTTTATATTTTAAGCTAATTTTCCTGCCAGAACATCCTGAGACAGAGCCCTGTTCCTTCAAGGATGGATGTTTTGAAATCAAAGCTTGTGCAACATCATCTAACTGTGCACTTGAGAGGTATGCTGTGTATTTTATTATTTCTGAGGCCAACGAATCCAGTATATTGGACTTGAGCTTTGGACATGGATTTAGATGTTTGCCTTCAGCGAGGAATTTGTGGTTTGCCGTTAACAGCTGCATTTCTACTTCATAGCTGAATGCAGGAATGGGGAAGTTGAGCGGCCAGCCTTGATATCTCAGTGAAGAGATTGAGGTGGTTGGTTCAGAAGAAGAGGATGAGTGTATGTCAGTGTCTGCAGAAGAGTCATTTACATCACAAAAAGGTGCTGATGGAGATTGGCTGGCTGACTGTGTTGGCTGTTTCCTGAGCAAAATCACTTTTATTGGTGATTTGTCATGGATATCCGATGTTGATGTCAGGTTTATATATTGGTCGAAGTCGTCATCCATATACTGCAGTCTGAAATCTCCATCAATGCCACACTGTTTCTGAATCTCACTTTTAAGAATGTCTACAGAGTCTGGCATTCCAGCTGGAAAAGTGAGCTTAGCATAGTTATCTTCTCCCAGGTCAATCCGAAGCTTTGCTGGAGTTGACATTTTGATCTTTCAAATCTTATCCTGAAAGACAGAATGTTAGTTTACAACAAAGCAACGTCACACTAAGATATATCCATTATATATTGCCTACTAAAAACAAAGTCAAACCTATATTACACGTCAAAAATGAAAAACGTGGAACTTAGTTAAAAGATTTGAATATTCATTACATGAATGTAAATGCAGAAGCACATAAATAGCTTTCCACACTTCCAAAAAAAGAATTAACCTGTCAACTAAAGACTTAAAGTGTTATCTTAAAGTTACCTGAGGAATGTACATATCGTTTCAAGGTAACCATCCGTAGAGTGCCAACTTTGTAGTCACAAAGGGGGTATCGATCAGGAAGTTGACTCAATTCAATCACAGAAAGGCACCTTGGAGAAGGGTCCAGCTCAAAGGATCTGTAGTGCTCCCTGTACCATGAACCTACTTTTTTCACTATGAGCCAGAGTCCATCTCTCAAAACACAGATTTGCACAATTTCTGCAAAGTCTGGTAGTCCACCCACAAACCCATGCACTATGATCATGCCACGTCTGTAGTTGATACCATCAACAGATACATTCAGAGCCAGATTAACAACTGTAAGATCAGGGTACTTCTGACAGAGGAAGTTTGCTACCTCCTCGTTCAGGACATCAAGGGGAACTGTTGATACTCGTTCAATTCCAGCGGGGATTTGTCACAGCTTGATGAAAAGATACTGTGGCCAATCATAAGCTGATGTTTAGTTGCCAGAGACAGTGTAATGTTTTTAAAACAATTTGTATGTCTCACAACTTGTTTAAAATACCTGTGTTTGGACTCAAACCTCAAGGTCCAGAATAAAACAATAGGACCAAAGTGAAGAATCATTGCTGGATTATGTTCCAAGTAGTGGTGCTTCGGTAGCAGCTTGTTTTCTGGGAAAAGTGTGAGATATCTGTATCTGTGCTCGGATATTTTATTTTCTAAATAGGCAACTGACTCATTGTTATGTAAAGGGCAAACTACCAGTTTGATGATGTCCTTCAAATCTAGTATTACCTGCCACGCTGGCTCATCATCTGGAATTAGTCTTCCAACTATCAGTGGTATCAGTCTTATTAAGCACCAGTTCTCGTGTGCGTTGCCACCTATGCTTTTTTTCTTTTGGAAAGCACGTGGTAATAAATGTGGACGATTGGTTTTATCTCCCCACTTATATGGGAATGACTGAATCAGTGCATTCAAACCATCAAAAGTGATATACTTCTTGGCTATCAGCACACTGAAACATTCAGCAAGCTCAATGGGTACTATCCCCTCCAAAAGGTCATGAGCCAGATCGGGGGGAAACTGGATGTAAGCTTAAAGAAAGAAAGGCTCTCAGCTAAAACACATGCAGTTTTGACTCCACAGCAGGCTTTCCCGTGTTCACGAGCACTTGCTACATGTGCTTGATGTAGCTCCTCAGACCTGAGTCTGAAGCCTCCTTGTTTTACCTCCTGTGACTAAATCTCACAACGTGTAGCAGTACAAAACCGACAGACATAATCTCCAGAGAAACTCTCCACGAATCCAGCTAACCCATGAGCTCCAAGATTATCAGCCACTACACACTGTACAGTACCTCTGATGAATGTTCCCAGATGATCAATAAATACTCCCTGTTGCTCTAATGTGGCTAGATCACACAAAAATGGCTCTAATATCTTTTGATAGCCAAATGTCTTCACATCTTCACTTTAACAAAGCAATGCTAGATATATGGAGTTAAGTGATGACTGAGAAACAGACTGCAGGTTTCCTAAAATCCAATAAACCCCACAAAGTTTATGCTTTTTGCGTGAGGTCTCCAAAGGATCACAAATTTCAAAGTCGTCAATGTAAACACACAATGATAGTCTTATTTCCTCACTTGAGAAAAACTGGTTGTTTTTAAAATGAGAACCATCTTTGAAACACTTGTACTCCCCATTCACAGAATACCGGTCTGCGTGACACTCAACAACTTTACTGAGAACAGTTTTTTGTTTGAGTAACTGCTGTAAAGTTGTCAGAACTGGAACATACTGAAATGATCGGGGGTTTTTTTTGACTCAAGTACATATTCCACTGGATCAATAATATCAAAATATTTCCTATAGTATGTGCTACGTCTATGAGCAGTGGCTAGCGGGCCATCCTTTGCTGTAGCTTTTAACAAATGATTGTATGAAGATATTTCAGTTGTTAGGTCTTTAATCACTAACTCGTCCACGCAGATGTTGTGAGTCCTAAAGGTTGCTACACTTACTTCATTTGATATAGGCACAGATACAGATTCTATCAAAAAATGTAATTCAGCAAGCAGTTCATCTACTGCTGTGCGTGGAATGTGGAAATAGTTTTCAAGTTTAAGTAAAAGGGATCCTAATTTCAGTTCAAAGACTTTTGATAGATCCTGTTCTGATGTTTCCGGTTCTATATTGCCATCACTGTCAACATTACATTCAACACCATGAGCAGGGTGATCAGTTCCACAATCTGCTGAATCTTCTGCTTCCCTTGTTTTAACAATTCCAACTTTAAAGTCCTGAAAAGAATATGGAGTGTGTTTTCTATTTTTGTGGGACTTGAAAGTACCATAAACATTTGTTTGGAAAGAGCAACCCTGAAACATGCAACTTACAGTTTCATGGCTCTTGAAGTGAGTATTGATGTGACAAAAATACTCTTGTGCTGATGCTATGTTAGTGGTGGAACACAGATGACAGTTAAATGTATCTAAAGTACCACTTCTTTTTTGAACATTTTCATGCACATGTGACCTGCTTAAATGGCTATGAAGTGCATTCCATGTTTTGAAAACACATGGGAAATCAAAATGAGTGCATGGGTAGGGGTGGCTGCGGCCAAAATGACCGTGAGATAACCTGTAATGTTTTAGAAGATTATGTCTTGTCGATGCAGTTGTCCCACACTCTTTACAGGACCACATTCATATCTGTTAAAAAAGAAAATAAATAGATCAGTGTCAACACATTTACACTTTAGAGAATAGAATATCACCAAGGACAGGTCACACACGGAACTGTTACCATCTGGACAGCTTTAGAGAACAATTATAGCAAATTCTAGCTGACTAAAGAACAGCTTTTATCCGAGTACTGCACAAATCACTAAATAATGACAAAAGTTGTTCCTCACAAAAAGGACCAGGGGGAAGTATATATGGTGGTAAGTAGGCTTTGAGTTGTGTTTGTATATGTTGTTGGAAGTTGTCAACTTATATGTTCTGAGTCACTATTTTCATTCCTTCACTGAACTAAATATTAAATTAAACTAAATAACTATTAAATTAAACTAAATAAGTATTTTACAATGTATATCAAAAACATTTAGTTGAGGTGGAAAGGTTCAGAGAAAAAATTCAAATGACATTTTTATGGGCAGTTTTCAGTATTTTTTGTCACACTACATAAATAAGTTACAGTTCAGTATAGGTGTATGTATATATATATATATATATATATATATATATATATATAAACTTGCCCTTTTCACCCTTCCGTGGGTGGTTTCTCACTCAAGCTCGGGTCCTCTACCAGAGGCCTGGCCTAGTGGTGGGCGACAGTGGCTCAGATGGTTGAGCGGGTCGTCCAATGATCGAAGGATCGGCGGTTTGATTCCCCGCTCCCACCAGCCAAAATGTCGTTGTGTCCTTGGGCAAGACACTTCACCCTCCTTGCCTCCAGTGTGGCTCCACTGGTGTCTGAATGTGCATGAATGATCCCGGTGATGGTCAGAGGGGCCGTAGGCGCGAACTGGCAGCCACGCCTCTGTCAGTCTGCCCCAGGGCAGCTGTGGCTACAAAAGTAGTTACCATCACCAAGTATGAATGAGGACTGACTGAATAATGGACACAATGTAAGCGCTTTGGGTGTCTTGAAAAGCGCAGATAAATCCAATCCATTATTATTATTATTATGATGGAAAAATAATGTAAATTAGGTGTAAAATCTGTTAAAAGATTTTTTTGTTACATTGTTACATAAATAATGGATGAAACAATAATTTACCAATAAAGCCTCACATTTTACATATATAACCTGATCAAAGAAGTTAGATTAATGATCGCAAAATTGTTGGCAGTTCAGTATTCTACGGGATGTTTAAAAAAAAAAAAAGAAGTCTAACCAACAACTGACATATTTAGTATCTAAAAACAAATAAACATATAAAGTTATAATTAGAATTGAGAAGGTAAATTAAAGGTTAACTAGAATAAATGAAACTGCAGCTATAACCCTTGTGCTATCCTACCAGGTCAAGATGACTATTGACATGTTCTCCCTACCATGACAAAGGTGGAGAGGATTTCATGTAATCCATTGTCACCAGTGAAGATCACAAATCATTGAAGAAAAAAGATTCAGAGCACTGTCTAGTGGGGTCCAGATGATCCTACTCCCAATGTTAAAGTGCCTAGGATAGCACAAGAGTTAAGAAGTTGTCATAGAATAGAATAGAATAGAATAGAATGCCTTTATTGTCACTGTACACATGTACAATTCGCATCACACACACATGCAGTGAAATTAAAGCCGCTCACTATTCAGTGCAAACATGCAAGAGAGAAGTAAACTCGCACAATAATATAATAATAAAATAAAATAATTTCACAAAATGAAGAGCACAGTATACGAAGTACAATCTACAAAAGAACAAATGTACAATAGAATAAATGAGGGATTGAGTTAGTGCAACCACGTGCGTTTGTTTGAATGTTAAAGTAGTAATATTAAGTACGTTATAATTGTGAAAGTGTTGTTTTACACACATGCATGTAAAACATGTAAAACAACAAAATAAAATGGATAAATTTCGATGTCGAAACCCAAAAATAAAAAGAAAATCATGTTAATCCAGTAGGTGATAACTGAACAACATATTGGGTAACGCACATTTGGTTACTCTGTTCACATTGTCATTTAAAAAATGCATGATCAAGAATCAGATAATAATTGTATATTTGGTGTGCACGCAAACAAGCTTTGTGATGCCAGAACTCTTATCATTCAGAACTTTTTGAAAATTATTACTTTGCTTGAAACTCCTAAAGTTTGTTCTCCTCTTGAATCGCATCACAGTTGTGACTGACATTGTGTCTTTGATCTTTCTTCTTACACAAGTAGTGAAAAAGTGGTTGCAGAATTTTCCAGGATGAGAAACTTCTTCCAGGTTAGCGTCACACCAAAGTCTGCATGGGAGATATCTGTCTGTCACTCTGTCTCTAGGAGGGCTCATTATTACTCCCTGCATTTAATCTGTGACGTGTTCGAAGGAAACCGTCTGTCTGCAGCTGAAATAATGGGGCCATTATAGACGAGCAGATATAAATTTTATATTTTTGTGATGGTAGAAACTTTGAGAAAGCTTTCTGCAGATGACATACTTATGGGACCTGATGTCAACACTGATGAGCTCAGATAAATGTAGAAAGATTTATGATGCTTAAAATGTGAGCTTCGCCCTTTTTTCAGCTCTACATTCTTCATCTGCTTTCCACTTGTTCTGCGCATCAGTTTCTTCAGTCTGCCGGTGAAATGAAAGAAATATATTTTTGTGAAATATTTAGAAATGAGCAATCTATTTGCAAGCACATATAAAGTTTAGTGGCAACTCTTAACAAACCAGGGTACTGGAGGCAGTAACTAATTTGACTTTTACAGTTTTAAAATGAACGTTTATCTAATCCGACTATTTTTATTTATTTTTTCATTTAGGGTTTGATTCATTCTCTATGCCTACAGTCACTTTAACATCTTGTTACGGCTGTGGCCGTATTTGGTTTTGTTTTGTTCTGTTCTGTGTTTTGTGTATTTTTCTGTATCAGAGTGGGACCTCTGTATTTTTGTGGATCTTTGTGCGTTTGTTTAATTATTTTCAGGTGTGGGCCATGAAGGCGTGGCCTCCATTTGGACCCAAGCTGATGAAGGCAGCCTTCAAAAGCACCATTTGCACCTCCAGCCTGCAAGAAGGGAGTGTGGCCCTCTTCTCCAATTTGTGTTGCAGGTTTCCACCTGCTTTGTGTGTTGCACTTCGTGTTCCTGTAGGTTTTTTTTTTTTTTGCAGTTTTGTGGTTTTGTGTTGTGTGCCCAACACAACTGTAAACCGACCTTTCAAGTTTTCAAAAGATACAAAAGTTTTTTCTTGTATTTTATGTTCCGTTAGCCTTCCTGGTGGGAAAGTTAAGCATGTTCTTAATTATGAGGATGACAAGGTCATTCCAATTGGTTGTCAGTTTGCTCGGTGTGAGAGAGGAGTTATTTATTTTAAGGAAATCCCACCTGGCTGTTAATGTGGTTATGATATTGATACATTTAAAGCAAATGCATCGTTTGATGGACCTGCTAATAACAGGAAGATCTGATAGTCTAATGTCTTCACATAGTGACTGTTATACATCCATCCATGAGAGAACTGCTGGATTGTCATTGTGCCTTTTTTTTTTTTCTTTAATATTTTGTAATCTTGAGCAAGGAAGTAATTGTAAAAGTTAGGAAATTCTAACCCACCAAGGGATTTAACATTTTACAAAGTTTTAAGCGAAATCTTGGTGGTTATTTTTCCATTTAAAAACTTGGATAAACAGTAGATGTATCTAATAATTCAAACCATGTTGCAGATGCTTGTATAGGAGTGATAGAAAAGAAGTTGTTGATTTTGGGTATTATTTTCATTTTAACCGAAGGTGTTCTACCTGGGAGTGATATGGGCAGGTTAAGCCATTGCATTACATCATCTTGAATATTTTTAAGCAATAGTACATAATTTAATTGCACTAAGTCTGAGAGACTGGAGGAGCAAGTGAAACCTAAGTATTTTATACTTTCTGATTTTAGTGGTATGTTTATGTTTAAAGTTAGCTCTACATCACAATTGAGTCATGATCGCACAGATTTATTTCAGTTAATGGACTACTTAGAGATGGAAGAAAATGTGTCAATAACTGCCACTACTCTGGAGATTGAAGATTCTGAATTTTGGTAGAAAGGTAATAAATTATCTGCATAAAGACTAATTTTATGATAGATGTATTTATTTTGTCTTAAGGCTGCAGCTAAAGGTTCAACAAATATAACAACGTTCTTTGGAGGACAAACTTGGTCAGAAGTCAGAGGTTTGTTCTTTGGTTTTAACAGATTCACATGGATTGTGATACAGGATTTTAATCAAATTAATAAACAATTTACCAAACCTAAAAATAATTTAAAGCAGCAAGCAGAAACTTCCTGTTTACCGTGTCAGATGCTTTTTCAGTATCTAATGAGATAGTGGTTGCTTCCTGCTTTTTAATAGAGGTAAAGTTTTTAGATGAATAAGTCTTTGAGCATTATTTGTGGAGTGTCTTCCTTTTAATAGATCCAGTTTGATCAGTGTGAATTGTCTGGGGAGTGATCTTCTCTAGTCTCATAGCAAGAGCTTTACATATAATTTTAAGATCTGCATTGATCACAGATGGGACAGTAGCTGGAAGGCAGGGTGGGATCATTTTTCTGGCTTCAGGAGGAGAAGGATGTGGTCAGAGTTTGTATTAGCAGGTAGTGAGTGGTGATCTCTTATTAAATATAACCATTCTATAAAAAATTGGAGGCAAGAGGTCCCAGAATTTTGATAGAATTCTGCTGGGAAGCTTTCCGGTAGTGATGGGACGATGATACCTCAAGGAGTGTATTGACCCACTAAACAAACTGTGTCGGCACTGTATTGATACTGTGTTGGTCACCCAATCGTGACCCCTAGAGTAGTTAAAAAATCATTGCAGGTAAAGAAATCCTTGTTCGTGTAAATGCTAAAACTGAGTTGGTATGTAAAATATAGCAAATCAGAGTGAAAATTTAGAGTTACAAATTTTTAATTTATGTGCACATTTGTCAACTTAACTGTTAAATCATATGAAATAAAAGACAAAAAAAGTGATTAGTTCATGAATTTTTATTGAGAAACAAAAGTTTTTGGAGTGTCTTTGCTCCAAGGCGATTTCTCCTCTTACACACCAGCTCCCCAGCCTTGGAAAATACTCTTTCGCATGGTACAGACGATGATGGAGAGCAGAGAGTTTTAAGTGCAAGTTGATGAAGATGTGGGTATATTTCCTGGTTCCTTTTCCAATATTGCAAAGGATCTTGGTTTCTGGGTGTGTTTGTTTCTGCCAGGTAGCGTTGGACTTCAATAATGGAGTCAGCTGTAGCGTTCCTTGTCTTCTGGGTCTCTGCAACCTCCATATCTAGTTTTCCAGAGATTGTGCCCTAAAAAAATAGTTAATCATTACTTTATTATCACATGATATATCATATCACAAAGTGCCACAGAAATGTATTTTCATACCTGAACTGGGTTCTGACCCATGTGAAGAGCCAGGCTCTTCTTCTCTTGGGTCAGGCTCTTGGCTCCTCATTTCTTCTGCACATTCTGACTGCAGTCTCTTCACCGCTTCACTTGCCTTTTGCTGGCTAACAAATCCATTCTTTTTAAATCTGGGATCTAACAGAGTTGCCAGAGTCATCACACTGAGAGATTCCATAACGCAAATAGCATCAGTTAGCCGCTTCCTCAGGTTTCAGCCAGTTGCTGAGCAGCTGTTTTTGTCACTGTTGTGGCCTGACGTTGAAGCTCAATGTGGAGCATTCTCATCATGGGAATGACCTTCAACCCAGAGACCCTTTTTTCCTCAGACAGTTCTCTTGTAGCTTGGTCAAAAGGAGCAAGAACCCTGAGCATCTCTTCAATGATCTGACATTCTTCTGGAGTCAGTGGAGTGATGTCAGGTTTTAATGAGGCCAGTGACACCCAGACTGCCTCCTTCTGCTCAGTCATTCTTTCAAACATTTGGTAGGTACTGTTCCATCGTGTTGGCACCTCGTTGATTAATTTATGGCCCGGTGTTCCCAACTGTTGCTGTATTTGAGTGAGCTTCTCTTTAGCAGTCACGCTCGATCGAAAGTATGTCACGATGTGTTGTGTTTTGTTGCGTATTTCAGTTATTGCTGGGATTTGATCACATGATTTTCTCACAATTAAATTCAGGGAATGGGCTATACAAATGGTATGCCGTATTTGCAGCATTCGAGCACATGCAGCCATGTTTGCTGCTGCATCAGTGACAAGACACCTGACCTTTCCTGCTATGCCCCACTCCTCCATGAGGCTCCTTTTAACCATGGCGATGTTTTCTGCAGTGTGTTTCTGAGGAAAATGCTGCACTGCCAAGACTGATGAATGGAGTTCATGGCTTTCTTTGTCCACATAGTGGCCAGTAACAGCTAGATATGCCTCCATATTCATAGACGTCCACATATCAGCTGTTAAAGTAACAGCAACGGCACTCTGGAGGTCCTTTTTGGTTTTCTCCGTTTCTTCCTCATATCTCTGGCTCACCAAGTCCTTGATGGTCTATAAATAACCATACAAATACTGTTACACCAATAAAATATAGTTAGATATTTAGTACAAACATATAATAAAAATTCTTAAACATACCTTTCTGCTTGGTAGAGCATACAAGGGTCAAATAAGCTTCAGGAGCTCCCTGAATCCCTCATTTTCAACAAAGCTGAGTGGCTGACAGTCTTTGATGATCATATTGACCACTGCCTCATCCACTGCTTGCTTGTTAGGAACTGCAAGCCAAAAGGAACTATTTGTCAAAAGCTTAATAAAAGGACTGTAACTTTTACATCAATATCAAATAGACATAAGACGACATGATGGTGTAGTGGTTAGCACTGTCGCCTCACAGACGGTTTGAGATTTGATACCAGGCCTGGAGCCTGTCTGTTTGCATGCTTGTTTTTTTAGCACAATTTTTAGAGAGAATTTCAACATACCTGGGGTACTCTCACGAGTATCTGCCAATTCTTCATTGCCATGCCGAGCTCTATAATGCCTCAGCATTGATGAAGTGCTCTTATTGATATAAGATAGCTCTGTGGAGCAGAGCCGACACTTCACCTACAATAACATAAAAATTTAATTTATCTGAAAACAATTCCAACCTCTTACCAGAACATTGAATTCACTTGTTAGAAAAATAGACAGCCTATCTCATGATTACGAAATCAGGATCTCATAATTACATAACATGAATAAAGCAACTGTAAGGCTCTTGAACTGACTATCATATGTATCACAGGTCATTCACTTGATAAACTGATCATAAAGTGAGTGCAATGCGCCAACGTAAAAAATAGTAAAGGAGAAAAAGATTTACCTTGTTTGGCGTCACGAGATCAAAATTATTCCACACCGGGGAAAACTTCCTAGGACGATCCATGATCAAGCAAAACTCCATCCGACAAACCCATGACATGTTGATACAGTTTGTGTCCTTATAAACACACTTTGGCGCGGCACATCCAAACGATACAGTTCCTGTATTGGTCACGTGATTCTTTCTTAAAGCAATACACGCACCGATACGAGGTTTCCCTCTTGAGCTCTCGGCACAGTGCTGATGCACCAGTGTCACTCGTCCCATCACTACTTTCCGGCCGAAGAGCTGTGTCTCTTTCTGTGACGGTAGTGTATGATGTTGTATGAAATATGATTAGAATGAATTATTTTCCTTTGCGTGCGTGACTGTGTGTATACCAAACTACGTTGGCCCAGAAGGGTTACAACACTTTAGATTTTAACACAAAATAACACACTACAATTCGTTACAAATGAACTCACATTATGAAACAATTAACTCACAACACAAAACTTTGACTCAACACAAAACGTCAAGTCAAAATAGATGTATAACTGCAGTTGCTTTGCTGTTATTCTGAAATTTCCACTTGGCTAAAACATTGGCAATCACGTCTCCATTCAGGGTTCAAAGATTCTCCCCGTACCGGCAGTTTTTCTCCTGCTCTGTGAGCTGTCTGTATGTCAGGCGCTTCCATAGTGTTTTTGTGTCTGTGTCCCACTTTGAAGGCTCACTATCCCGCAATAACCCGAGAGGGGAAAATAAAAACAATAAAATTAGGGGTCCTTTTTTATTATTATTGTCGCTATGATAATAATAAAAAAATATCAGTTCGGTAAAGTATGAAAGATATTCACAGATTTGGACTTCCGAGTCTGTGAATAACTCTTAAGATATCTCTTGTTATAAACGTTTCAATGGGACATGAAGTATCTCAATCATTTTGTATTGACACAGAAAGTGAACTACAAATGCATTTCAAAAGAAAAAAGATTTTTTTTCTGCCTTCTAGTAAGAATTGTGCTCTTCCAGCTTTTGGGACAATTGGGACGGAGTGTTGAGTGATTTGGTGAAGCACCCAGCCATCTAAAGCTTGTATCATAGTGGGGGAAGGGAGACTGTCCAGACGAGGACTGATCTGGGATGCCAAGGTCTGGTTTAGGAAGTTGGCCTCTGCTCCAGAGTCCACCAACACTAGAACTGGATGAGATGACTGATTGATGCACAACGTAGTTGGGAGCAGGGTCTTTGTGTGGGTGAGGCTAGTTGGGGTGGTCGTGTTCGTCAATACCCCCACTGCTACTGACGACCGCTGTCTTTTAGCTGATCACTGTGCTCCTCAAGAACTCCAGCCATGCCACTCATCAAGGACTCCAGCCTCGTCTCTTTCAAGAGCCACACCACGCATCCTGAACTCTAGTCTCGCCTCTCTCAAGAATCCCCCCTCACCTCGAGCACCAGCCGTGCTCTGCGTCAGGCTTCCCAGCAAAGATCTACAGCCACGTTTACCCACAGTCTTGCCTGGACCAGTAAAATAAATCTTCTTACTTACCCATCACTACCTGTCTCCTCTTTCCGGGTTTCAGCATCTGGGTCCGTCCTGTGTTCTGATCATGACACACAGTCTATAAATCCACAGAATATTCTACTGCGTTCCTGCGCCTTGCCTTCCAGGAGACCAACAACATATGATACTTTTGCTTGGTCACTGGCGTAAGTGAAAGGTTTCTGCTCAAAAATTAAAGAACACTGCAGCAGGAAAGCCTTGCACTTACTGAGGTCTCCGGAGTATAGTTGGGGGGTCTGGAAAAGTAGATGGAAGCGCGACTGGTGTGGGTTGTGCTGCAGTGGCGGCGTCTGTGGACAAAGACTGGGTAAGCTGATCCAACTGAGCCAGGACTGTGTTAAACTTGTGGTCCAGGTTCAGGATCATCTGGCCATGGCATAGAACAGGGGTCGGGAATTTATGGCTCGCAAGCCATATATGGCTCTTTTGATGGTCACATCTGGCTTGCAGACAAATCTTTAATTATAAAATCTTTTTTTCATTAGACCAGTCCTTCTCGGCTGTGATGCGATGCAAGAGGGGCGCGCAGTAATATCGGTGCTTGGAGAAAAAAATCTGCGCCAGCACAGTCAGTTTAGTATTATCTATTATCTCACAGAGTTTGTACCAGCCGGAAGCCTGTGAATCACCGTGCCTGCAACTGCGCGCTCCCGTCCCTGAAAAAGGGCGCGCAGTTGCAGGGATGGGATGTTTGAGGAAGAAGGGGTGTAGTGCCACATTGTCATAACTTAAAACACACAACCCGTCTGTAACGGTCATTTGTTAGTCTGTTATGGTTGTTTGATTTAAGTTGGTTAAGTTATGAGAAGTTTATTTTGAAGGTAATTTTATTTTGAAAATACCGCAAGTGCTTACCTTGCTTAGCACACATTGTACGGACAGAGAAGAGAGACACTGGAAGCAGGAGCACCACGTTTGTATGCGAAGAATACCAGATGTGGATGAGAGGACACTAAGAGTAACTCCCATCTCGGCAAGCAGCCAACGAGGTGATTTATTGGTTTTAACTGTCTGTTTACAATGTATGTTCGTTGTCAAAGACGTTTCTATTATGTTTGTATATGCAGTTTTCACTGTGGATTTGGAGAGACCAAATAAACCCGTTAAGAGAACCATTTGCGTCTGTGAATGCCTGGTGTGGAGAAACACTGTCACTCACTGCAGTGTGAGTGTGTGTTTGGCTCCACGTAGACATATGAGCAATCTGTCTCACGTCTAAATAACATTAGGACCAACCTAGGATCACGTTTAACAGATGGAAGTCTCAACGCCGGCATGAAGCTTGAACTCACCACGTATCAACCGGACTAGATCATCTGCGAAACTACCACGTGGCACCAGAAGTCACATTAATGCAAAGAAATACTCATCATTTATTAGCAACAGCATAAAAATGTTATTAAAAATAACTTGTTGTACTTTAAAAGTGTTGAAATTACATCAAATGAACACATTCACTTGTATATTTAGTTTTAAACATGTAGCGGACTGAGTTTAAGTGGGTGGCTGTTGGGTTGCATTATAAGTTCCGGAGTTCATTGAACGCATCATGGAGAGATTCTTTAGCCTCATGTTGGGGAGTTTAGACCAATGGGGTTCATCTATGGGCCGAATAAGGGAAATGGGAGGGCTGTTACGGCAGTGATGAAATATAAAGTTGGGAGAAGTGTCTCGTCTCGGCGGGAGAGCTTGAGGAGTTGCTGAATTAATTGTTCGGCGTTTGTTCTGGTCTACAGTAACCAGAATAAAGAACCCTAAAAGAGGTTAAGTCTCCGTGCCTCAGTGTGGGAAAGGGACACTACATTATTGTATGGCTCTTTCTAAATTGCATTTATAAATATGTGGCGTTAATCGCTCACTCGGCCAAAAAGGTTCCCGACCCCTGGCATAGAAGGTCCACATCAGAGCGAGGAAGGGGTTGCTGAGCAGGGTCCTGGGAGGTAGACATGTCCACTGGATCCAAGCTAAAATTAGGAGAAGGTGGTCAAAGACTGAATCCAAGTGTGGACACAAACTTGTACAAGTGAATTGATTTATTATGATTTGGCTGGAAAGAAGATGAGACACGGCTGGCAGAGGGACTTGCAAGTGGTCAAACAGACGCGCAGATAGACTGGCAGGCAGGCTAGGATGGACTTTCTGGAAGGGATTGTGCAACAGGTAGGTTTTAGTAGATATTTGAAGCAACTAAATGTTAGAAGCCAAAGACTGTTACCACATGGTGAACAATAATCTGGCACTGGCTAGAGGTCCTCTTCAGAAACAAATAGTGTCCTTGATGGCCAGCAGGTGTGGATGTGCTGATTGTGGGAAAGAGCAGCAGGTGTTGGGCCCCAGGAGGAGACATTGCCAAAGAACCACAACATTTTGGAGCCTGCATTGTTCTGGGTAACAGAACATGGGTGGGTACCATGGCCACGGAATCTGGTGGAGGCGGGATGGTTGGCTGGTTGGCTCCTACGAAATAAAAGATTTAACTATTTAAAATCAGAAGGTTTAAAATTGTTGACTTATTTAGATGGCAAAACAAGCTGTCATATACACTTTCTAGGTAAACAGGACAGAAAAAAATATAGAAAACATTGTCTTACTTTTTATATGCCCCTCAAACATTGCTAGCTCTCTCAAAAAGGAATGGTTTGGTCATATCATTCAACAAGCAAGACTGTTCCCACTATGTTCAGCACAAATCAATTGTGTATAATGCCCCCAGAATAATCCAATTGACTTGAGGATCCCTTGATGATCCCAAAGAAAAAGAAGAATAATGACTTAGATTTTTCTATCTTTCAGGTGTCCTTGGGTGTTGTGTTCCTCCCTGACAGAGTAGCTGTCACACTAAACACTTCAAGCATAATCATTAATGTGTTTTTATTTTTTATTTAGTAACCTGCAGTCTGTTATGATGCACAAAGTAACTGAGGAAGATTGGAGAAGTTATCCAGCAAAATAATGTGCTTCTGCCATGGGCTCATGTGACTGAGCACTTCATTTGTGAGAAGGGACGTCAGAGATTCCTTTCAGTTGGGAATAAATACCTTCAAATTGCAAATGTACCTCCAGGCTCAAACTGAAACTCAAGGCTTCAGTTTTCTGGGACAAAAACAATTAATTGCTTTTGGACAGGGAAGGGTTAAGATCAAATGCTGATAAATGGATACAGCAGAAATAAATTATACCTGCAAACCTACAATCTCCTATCAGTTTAAATAAAAAACACAATGTTTTATAATAAAACATAAATGCCTTTTTTCAAAGAGTCTACCTGCCGTACAGTATTTAATACTGTTTAGCGTTTTTTTTTTGTTGTTTTTTTTTGGTTTTCTTTTATTGTCTGAATTGTCAATACTTGGCCAAATACGCATACATTTGCCCTGATAGGCTGTACCAAGGGATATTTCCCCCAAAATAATTGTCTCTTGATCAGTTCGGCACTTAAACCCCTCCATTGTGATAAGGTGGAAATTAAAAGAGGAGAAATATTTTCTGTTTGTTGGAATCAAATGTTAAATCTATGTGTTATGTTCTGGGAAAATGGGAAAAACCCAGGCCTCTAAGGAAAATTCTGTAGTACTGTTCGGTGGGAACAGTTTGAAAATTTAAATGTAAAATGTCACGAGAAAGGGGCAGGACCAAGGCGCCAACCTAAGCGAACACAGCTGTAATTTTAGTACTGCGCTGACTGCGAGTCGTCCAAATGACTACAAAACAATGCATTGTAAGAAACGGTGTCCTGACAGTTTTTGTGGTAAAAGTGATCAAATAAAATTAAATAAAATGCCTATTGATAAAAAAATTAGCTACACACATTACAAAACATTAAAATAATTATAAAAGTTATAATAACACAGATTATAGTATGGGGGGAGAGGCATATTAAGATTCAATTGAAAGTTAAGGATAACTCCAGATTTTCTGTTCTCATTCAGTCTCGCTGCAGCTCAGCAATCGCCTTCATCTCAGGAATCGCCTTCATCTCAGGTACCTTTCCCCCTCCTGCAGCCGCCTGGTCTCGCCAACGATCCGCCAATGAGCTCCTGGTTAATCTCAAACACACCTGTTGTTGCAATGTCCACACATATTTTAAGTGTATCTAAGACTAAATCTTGATGTTGCTCACACATATTTAATGTTAAAGCCCAATTAGCTGTCACGTATCTAGGTGTGGGACATTTATTCTCTGCAGTGGACCCATCCCCTAGGGGGCGATGAGCTGTAGACACAGCTGCGCTCGGGAACCATTTGGTTAGGGTTAATACACTGCTGTGTGTAAACATAACCTTAACCTTCCTCGGGGTCCATGCGACCAAGAAAAAAAGTTCAGCACTGACTGCATGTATTTAGAAAATTATGTGCGAATAGACACTTTCTAAAAAGGAAAGTAAGGAACTCCTCCTGGTCCAGGGAGGGGGCTGACAAGTTTCCTGCTCTAAATGTTTGCCTGCTTAAAGCCTGGTCAATGTCACGCCCCCAAGAGTCATACTCCCCACCATGATTGGTTGGTTATTCAGCTCTACACATAACCCTGAAAAAGTGTCATAAAATATAATGTTTTGTTAGATGGTTCTGTAATTGAAAATAAACCACCTTCTCTAGAATTGTTGAAAGAAAAGATAACTTTGAAATCGGTCAAAAGTTTGAGAGAACATTAGGGTCCAAGTTGTGCTTTTTCAAAAAGGGTTGCTCAACAGCATGTTTGAAAGCAGCTGGCACATACCCCAAAACAAGAGAGAAGAGTTGATGAGACCAACTATCCAGGGGCCTATGGCATCGAAGACCTCCTTTAGAAGTCTGGGGGGAATACAGTCACCTAAGCAGGAGGAAGGCGTCAGGTGCTAAACTATCTCAGAAATCTGAGAGGAAGTGACAGGCTCAAAATGATCTAAAACCGCAGGTGGTGACGTTAAAACAGAGGGGTCAGGGGTACAAGGAGAGGGTAAAAACCGGACGGCACTAACCTTGTCTGTAAAAAATGTTAAAAACTGTTCACAGGGTAAAACAGAAAGGGTCAGGCAGGATAAATCACCAGGAATTAAAAGAGACTTTAAAGAATTAAAAAGGATCTTAGGCTTGCTGATGTTCTCAGACACAACAGTCGACATAAACTGGGTCTTGGAACTATTCACAGCAGCCTGATACTCAGTCAAGGAATTTTTAAAAATATCAAATGAAACATGAAGCCCATCTTTTTTCCATTTACGCTCCGCACGATGGCAGGAGCATCTGGGCGCATGAGTGCATTCGTTGATCCAAGGCTCCGGGGGCTGGTTAACAGCGTTTAACCTTAAATGGAGCAATAACGTCTAAAATGCCCACACAAACAGAGTTAAAATTGTCCAGGAGCTCATCAACGTTTCCATACTGGGCATCCACGGAGGAAAGCTCAGAGGCTGAGAAAGCCGCTGAAAACTGCAGCGCCGTCGCCCGTTCATCAGGCTGCAGGGGCGCGAGAGGGCGCGTGAGTCAGGCGGCAGCGTTAAAAGCTCAAATTCAAAGGTGCTGGGGGGACCAGAGCACCCTCATGGAAAGTGGGCTACTGGAACAAGAAATGGACTAGCTGTGAGAACATGGTTCTGTTAGAATGCTACTACTAAGGCAATCTCACCCAGACGGGTTACATGCAGAGAATGTAGAATGAATGGATGCTTTGAAACCCGCAATCAAGGCTAACTGCCAAACAACTGGTAGCCCAATGTTCTAACATTCACAAACAGCAACTCCTATTGCAACTTGAGATTGAAGCAGTACAATCCAATTGCAATACCAGAGCCAGAACGGCAGGTCAGAGAGGTGGCAATACCACACTCCCACCCTGAGCTTCTCTCTAAGAAAAGAACATAGCAACCTCCCTGAACAGAATCCCGTCACCATCACAGTGGCAGACATCCAAGAAAGAGTATCAGGTATGAAAAACTGGACAGAACTGAGCACTGACATGATACATGCCTACTGGCTAAAGAAACTCACCGCACTCCACGAGCACCTGGCAGCACAAATGAACCAGCTGCTAAGAGACGGGACTCACTCCGAATGGCTAACGGAAGAGTGAATGATCCTAAACCAGAAGGATCCCTCAAAGCGTGCAGTCCCATCCAACTACCGGCCAATAACCTCTCTCTCCACAACATGGAAGCTCATGTCAGGCATCATTGCAACCAAGATAAATAGGCACATGGATCAATACATGAGCAAAACACAGAAGAGCATTGGTAGAGACTCCAGAGGAGCCAAACACCAACTCCTGGTTGACAGAACAGTCGCTCAAGACTGCAGGTCACAACACACCAACCTGTACACAGTCTGGATTGATTACAATAAAGCCTGTGACTCAATGCCACACACGTGGATCACTGAATGCTTGGAGCTGTACAACATCAACAGGACTCTATGAGCATTTATAGGAAATTAGATGAAGTTGTGGAAAACCAATGGGAAGCCACTTGCACAAGTGTCCATCAAATGCGGGATATACCAAGGTGATGCTCTGTCCCCACTGCTGTTCTGCATAGGTCTGAATCCCCTCAGCCAATAATCAATAAGACTGGCTATGGATACTGACTCAGAAATGGGGCCAATATCAGTCACCTCCTCTACATGGATGACATCAAGCCATATGCCAAGAGCGAGCGTGACATTGACTCCCTGATACACACCACCAGGATCTACAGTACTGACATTGGGATGTCATTCGGGCGCGAGAAATGTAGCCTGATGGTGACAAAGAGAGGCAAAGTATTCCACACAGGAGGGGTCTCACTCCCAGAAGGAACGATGGCAGAGATTGAGGACAGTTGCAAGTACCTTGGAATTCCGCAGGCAAATGGCAACCTGGAGCGGGCAACAAGCAAAGCTGCAACAGCTAAACACCTCCAACAAGTGGGGCAAGTCCTGAGAAGCCAGCTCAATGCCAAGAACAAAACCTGGGCAATAATACCCAGCAGGAAAGATAAGATGGCCAAAGGAAGAGATAGAGAGCACGGATGTTAAGACATGAAAGTTCCTCACCATGCATGGAGGGTTTCATCCCAAATCCAGCACCCTGAGACTGTATGCTAGCCGCAAGGAAGGAGGCCGAGGACTAGTGAGCGTAAAAGCCCCTATCCAGGATGAAACATCCAAGATGAATGCATACATCAAGCTCAAGGCCCCAACTGACAGTGTCCTCAGTGAATGTCTCAGGCAATGGATAGCAGAGGATGCTGTGCTGGAGGACAGATCCTCATGGGAGGACAAACCCCTGCATGGGATGTACCACTGGACAATAACTGAAGATGTTGATTTCAAGAAGTCCTACCAAAGGCTAGAAAGGGCTGGCCTACAGAATAGCACTAAAGCACTCATCCTTGCAGCTCAAGAACAAGCCCTGAGCACCAGAGCGATAGAGGCTCAGATCTACCACACCAGAAAAGACCCAAGGTTTAGGCTGTGCAAAGAGGCGCCTGAAACAATACAGCACACAATGCAAGGTGTAAGATGCTGGCAGGGACAGCATAAATGGAGCGCCATAATCTAGTGGCTGGAATAATATACGGGAACATGTGCAGAATATGGAATGGAAACCCCAAGGTCAAAATGAGAAACAGAGAATGAGAGGGCAAAGATCCTGTGGGACCTCCAGATCCAGACTGATAGGATGGCAATAAGATAAGATATTCCTTTATTCGTCCCATGATGGGGAAATTTCCTTATTGCGGCAGCAGTACAGGGCAGAGAGAGAGCAATATATAAAAGAAACAAAACTCTCTGCCCTGTACTGCTGCCGCAATGGTGAACCAACCAGACATTGTAATGGTGGATAAAGAACAGAGGAAAGCCGTTGTGGTGGATGTGGCAGTGCCAAGTGACGGGAACATCAGGAAGAAGGAACATGAGAAACTGGAGAAATACCAGGGACTCAGAGAAGAACTGGAGAAAGCCTGGAAAGTGAAGGTGACAGTGGTACCTGTGGTAATTGGAGCACTCGGGGCAGTAACCCCCAAGCTGGAGGAGTGGCTACAACAGATACCTGGAAAGACATCAGACCTCTCAGTCCAGAAGTGCTAGGAACAGCTAAGATACTGTGCAGGACCTTCAAGATTCCAGGCATCTGGTAGAGGACCCGAGCTTGAGTGAGAAATCACCCGCAGAAGGGTGAGAGGGTCTTTTTTTTTTTTTAAATAGATATATATACTTATCCAACTTAAATTATTTAATTCAGTTGGTAAAAAGTAATTTAGTAAAATTTATTCAACCTAATTTCTTATGTCTATCCAACTCAATAATTGTTTATACAACTCAAATGTACATGTTTATCTAACTAAATTTCACATTAGTCCAATTAAATTAAATGTTTTTCCATCTTAATTTATTGTACCTTTTGAACTCATATGTCTAAGTTTGAGGCAGCAGATATTGTCAATTTCATAACATTAAAATCAATGGGGTGCTGAATAACCTCATCATCCTTTACCATCCTCTCACTCATGGTGCAGAAAGAATTAAACATAACAGAATAAAATAATTCGGCAAAACACAGTAAAACAACTAAACACATTTGGTCAAAAACCCACACTTAAATCCCAATCCATCCAGACAGGCAAAGGGAATGGTATCCCACAATTCCTTGAGCTGCTGTATCTGTTCTCCCTGTTGTGTGCACCTGTTTGTAGTTGTTCAATCACTACTCCTGTTTTACACTCTCCGTCTTCCTTACATTTGTTGCTGGATTATTTATTTATTTATTTATTTTGTATGAGAGCTACAAGCCTTCTTACCTTGTTTCCAGTTTATCTCCAGTTTGGTTCCTAGTAAAAGGAACTTTTGATTCTGAACTTTCTGCGTCCTTCATATTGTGTCCACACCGATCCTGACAATGGTGGGTTTATATCCTATAAGGTAAAAATGAACAAGTGCATAAAAGCAGACAACACACATGTAATGGGAGCAAAAAATGATCAGTCCATCATTCCAGTCCAATATGTGGAAACACTTTGAATTTTGCAAAGACATGTAACTATACAGTGTGGTAGAATGTTCTAATAATGTTCCCTTTGGATTATTTCTATGTGGAAAACAACAGTGGGCTGAACTTTATGAAACTGAAATGTGAATGGATTTACCATTAATTCTTGTTGACCTGCTTGTATGTACACATACTGTATAATTTACACTTGATTATCTTGTAAGAAATACAAGAAATATGGAAAACCTCCCCTGCACTTTTCAGTACCCAGGTATATGTATCTGAGTAACACTGGTCGAAATTTTAGTTAAAGATGTTCTGGATCGATTTTAGGTCAGTGAATTGCATTGTTCAAAATGAACCAATGTTGACAATGAATCATATCAGCAACCACAAGTTATGATATGAACCAAATCATTAAAATGAATTGTTACACCCTTAATAGAGACCAATGAGGTTGATGGTGAATGTGTAAAGAAAAATCCTTAAAAGTCAATCAAATCCATAATTTATTCCCAATAACTACGACCAGGGTCAGAAAGCACAAAGGCAAAGAGAGTCTTACAGTCTCAGAGGGAAGAGGCAGAGACATCAATCTAATTATTCAGGATCAAACAATCTAACACAGAAAAAAGCTGATGGAGGGGCTTAGAGACAAAAACTGTCAGAAAAGCAAAACGAGGAACAGGTTACTTAGATCAGTGTTTTTCAACCTTTTTTGAGCCACGGCACACTTTAGCCTTGACAAAAATCCCGCGGCACACCAGCATCCAAAAAAAAAAAAAGCAAAAACTCAGTCTGCATTGATCGACAGCCGCCCCCCGCCCTCCGGAATCTCACGGGCATTTTCATGATAATTGTGGCAGAAAAAGCTGGAAGTTGCAGCTGTTTTTTCTAAAAGTTGTATTAAAAGTTAAGTTAAAAGATTCAAAAACTGTTTGATGTGTGTTCCTTGTTTAAAGACGTTAAGAGGTGAGGCTCATTGTGCGCTCATTGTCATTCTAACCCAATGCATCATGGCAGGTGTAGTGCCGTAAATCCGCCGACCGCAGAAAGACCAGCTTCTCTGAGCTTCATGGTTTTGTTCTCTTGTTCCATGGTCTGACACCGGATTCTGTGGAAAGCTACACCGCTAAAGACGAGCTTTAGCTGGTATTTTTGTTGGAACTGAGAGACTTTTTGAGTTAAATCTAAACAAGGAAGTGAAGACTTTAACCACTTCTGATTGGTCAGACTGATGACATGTGATTAAGCCCCCCCCCAAGAATGATTGGTGGAGACAGTTAAAGGGGCGGCACTGGTATAGCTAACAGGTATAGCTGCAGCTAAATCGCTGTATCTTCATTCTTATCAAAATGTATTTAATAGAATCAAATAAACACAAAGAAAAAAAATTTTAAGATCTTTTATATTCCTAACTACTCAGTGTTTTATCAGGGGCCTGTTTGGATGAACAAAGAGCTGATTTCCTGAAGATGGGAAATGTTGTTAGATCAGTGAATGAGGGCAATTTCCCACGGCACACTAGTGTGCCGCCGCACACTGGTTGAAAAACACTGACTTAGATAATAGGCTGGTAAACGGAGAGAGCAGAAAAACTAGCATCTAACAGAAGGCTGTAGATTAGGGAGGAATTATAGGACCTGTTTTCTCAAAAGTTTCACATGTTAGTCGATGTTATGCTTTTACCACCATTGTAAGGTGCAAGCTCAGATTGAACTGTAATCAAACTAACAGTGAAAAGAGTGCTTTTTGATGGTCCTTGGGATAAGTACTGGCAGACATTGTGTCAGAAGAAATAAATGCCTAATAAAGAAAAAGAAGGCTTTGACCTGCAGAAACTTGATGGCATTCCAACCCTTTATAACAATAACAGAAGATTTGGCCAGAGCCATAGGGAAGCACTTTTACTTCCTGTGCGTAGAAGTGTGAAAAGAGGGCAATGTGATTAACAAAGTGCTGCTTACAGTATGAATGCTTTGTTTGATCCATTATTCAGAGCCCATTTTGTCAGTTAAAGCATGCTCTAGTCTAACAATGTAATGTTAAAATATTTAAAATTGGACACAAAAAAGCCTAGTGTTTGCCTGGCTGTGGGCAGCAGCTATCACAAATGGTTCTGCACCAGGAACAGGTACAAGTATTCATCAATGTCTGAAGTAATGCAGCATCAGCATCTCTCTAGTCTATAGAGACTCAACCTTTCTTTTACACATTACACTTCTGATATCCTGGAATAACAAAAACCCCCACTGTCATTTATTTCCAGTTTCTTTCAGAAAATAATCACTTATTAAAAAAACATATTTCTGTTGTTGCAGTTGTTCCCATTGCATCGTAACCCTACTCTTAAAGCATTAAGGCAAAGCCTTTCTTCTTTAGAGCTCCAAATCTGAGAATAACTTTACTAGACTTCTTATACCTGACTGTTTTAAATGTGCAGAGATCTTTTTTCTTGTGATGCACAAACAACTGTTTTTTTCATTGATTTCATTTAAAATAATTATCCCTATAAATCTATCTTGGTTTATTATAATGAGAATTATTATTTATTACAGCGAGGACTTCATTATCGGTCATTATTATTGGTTTATTACATTTTCAGAGCTGAAAGAATAACTATGGAGTAAAGGGGGGGTAAGGTGGTAAGTGGAGGGATTTTATTTATGTTTTTGTCAGTCTGTGTCTTTTGAGGACTGTGCTGCAGGGGTTTTCATTTAGATCAGAGTATCCTTTCAAACAGAAACAACTTCAGCTTATCAAATCAACTCAAATTAAACTTTATTTATAAAAAAAAGCACTTCTCATGTCTTGCATAACTCGAAGCGCTTAAACATTTAAAACAAAAAACATACAGAATATTACAATAAAACCCAACCTACCCTTCACCCTTCCTACTTCCTTCTGTTAATACATAGGACCCATGACCCCACACATAATGAATACACATGCTCTGGTGTGAGGAAACAGTATTTGGAAATCTCTTCAGAGCAGGAGACAACTCTGCAATAGGAACATCACCACAGTGCCCACCTAGACCAGGATAGCAGAGGGTTTTCATTTCATAGCCGTGAGGCTGTGAGGGCGACAACTGCGGCAACAACCACCAACCAAGCCAGCAAGCCCTGGTAGAAAAGATCCCCACAAGAAACAATGGGGCAAATAAGATGATAAAATTAAATGCATGAAATATACATAAATGTATAATACATATATGTATTAAAACTAACAGAATAAATAAGCAGATAAGACAAATTAAAAGCAAAGGTAAAAAGGTGGGTCTTGAGCCTCTTCTTAAAAAACCTCTATGGCCTCTGCAGCCCTGAGGCTGTCCAGGCGGCTGTTCCAAAGGTGGCAGAACAAAGCCTCACCAGAAGTTTTGGTCCTCACCTTAGAGACAACTAAAAGGCCTGCACCGGAGGACCTCAGGGTCCGCGAGGGCTCACACTTTAAAAGACTTAAATAAGAAGGCCCAAGACCATAAAAACATTTATAAAAAATTGAAAGAATCTTAAAAACCAATTCTGAAATGCACAGGTAGCCAATGCAGTGATTTCAAAATGGGTGTAATATGGTCCCGCCCTCTGGTCTACTTATTTCATAGATTTTTGAAAAGCATGTATCCATACTTACATGAGTGATTTCACAGTTTTTACAATGTTTCTTCAACTAACAATTTAATTTACAAGGTCATCACAACTGACAATAAACACTTCCATTATTAAAATAGACAAATTAGATAAATATTTGCATTTATTAAACCTTTTACACATGATTGGAATTTAGCCTTTCCTGAATGCAGATTTTTTCCCCCCCATATGACTTATACTGTATATTTAGATTCTAAATTACCCCAGTGTGTGATTGTGTGACCTACTAGGATGAACCCTGCCCTTGCCCAACAGTAGCTGGGATAGGCTCCAGCAACTCCACATCAAAAGGGATTCAGGTGGTTTCAGAAAAAGGATTGGATGGATGACCATGCTTTAAGCTAATAGTGTGAAATGACCAAGTGTTTATTTTCATTTTTGTCTTGTTCATTTTTGTTTTTACTTTGTCAAAATTCAGCATGTTTTAGGTTAAAGCCCGTCTTTGTCATGTAAAAAAGCTTTAAATAAGCATTTCTGGCATTATCAGGGTTTTATACTACTTTAAGCATCATACTAATTTTCAACTTTTACTTCAGCTCTAGTTTAATAATTGAAAGATTTAAAAAACTTTTATGCAAAGAAAAATTATTAGAAAGTTGTTTGTAAAAAAACAACAAATTGAACAACAAAAACAAAACAACAAATTGAAGTTACAGTTTACTTATTCAGACAATGAAAATGTATATTAGACAGTTTTGGCTTTTATTTAAGACTTTTAAAAAATGGCAATTTTTAACTCTGACTGTATTTAATGCTTGAAGAATTCAAAAGGATTTTTCATCATTAAGAAACAATTCAACGAGTAGAAAGTGCAGAAAGTATACAGCTGTAAACGCTCCCAGCTGGCCTCCTTGACGCGCTTTAACTTCTGCTCGAAAAGAGAAGCGGCAGCACAAAAGCACTCCAAAATGCAGGCTGCCACCAGCCTTTTCACTTGCTCCAACCAGTCTTCAGTGTTGCTTTGTTTTACTCACAACACAGGCATGGTCCCTGCCCTGCCCCTGTGTGTCGATTGCGTAGCAGAACTGGTGGTCCCAGCGGTCTAAACGCTCATGATGCGTGCGCCCTGATCACATCCGAACAGGTGGCAAGTCTGGCAGTCCCGGTGGTCCAATTGTGCCTCCATGCACGGAGGCAACGCTTTAGCAGAGCAGTCATAAATTCTCTTCTGCTGTAAGGAAGCAGTGTTCATCTGGTCTCTAGCAACACGGTAGGCTACAGTCATTTTCTGATGATGGTCCTTTACCCACCCTGCTACATTGTAACCAGGTTGTTGGGGCCCCACAACAAGGTCAAGGTCAACCGGAAGGCGGAAATGATGTCCGAACTTTAAGAAGGAAGGAGTGTAACCAGTAGCTGAATGAACAGTGTGAACGCAACACTTTAAGCAAAGTCTGGTTGAACCGTTCAGCACTGCCGTTACCAGCTGGATGGCAGGGTGTAGTTTGACTCCTGACAACCCCATAAGTCTCGCATAACTCTTTCATGCTGACTCAAAGTTGGTCCTGTCAGAATGGAAATGTGTTGAATAATGCTCGCCCATATTGCCTTGAGTGTCGTTTGCGCCATTTGATTCTTAGTAGGAATGGCCCATGCAAACCGAGTAAACTGATCTGTGGCCACTGAAATATTTGGAAATTCTTCAGTGGCATGACCTAACGACAGAAAGTCCAACACAATGACCTCGAAGGGGTTTTGGGCTCCACCCTACTCTTCTGCAGACTACAGGCAGCACACCCCTGGTGGAACTGACGTACCTCCCCCTCCATGCCAGGCCAATAAAGGTTCTTTCGGAGGCTTGCAAGGGCCTTCTCAGTACCAGTATGGGCAGCAGCTTCGTGAACTCTCCTCCAAACGTCTTGACACCTGGAACGTGGGCAGACTATCTGGTAGTGGGTTTCATGAGATTTTTCCATTACCTTGTGGCATAGAATGTTATGCCTGATCTGCAACCTTTTTCATTGTTGTAGAAGATGTTGCCCTTTGCTGGACATGGCCTGGCGGTCTGCTTTCCTGGGTATTTCTTTTTTTTCCACATACCGTATCTGACCGTATTTGAATGTCTGGGTCAGTAGCTTGGGCTTCTTCCCATTCTGACCCTTCTGGAGTCAACTTTACTGCTGTAGTGGAAGCTATAGCCGGCGCATCCTTGTCTGGGTCATCTTGCCCCCAAGTGGTCAACGTGTCCCAAGAACTTGACCTCTTATTGTAACAGTCTGCATTTGTCCGGCCTCAATTTGAGTCCATGTCTCCCCAACTGACTAAAGTCTTCATCCAGGTGTGCTGTAGGTGAGAAGAAAAGTCAGGTGAGTAAATTATTATGTCATCCAGGTAGACAAGCAGGGACTGAGCAATCTGGCCATTCAAACACAGTTGCATTAGCCGTTGGAAAGTTCCAGGAGAGTTACAAAGGCCAAACGGCATGCGCTCAAACTCTGACACCACTGGGGTGGGGAAAGCAGTTTTTTCCTGGTCCTGTGGGTGCATCCCAACCTGCCAGTAGCCACTGACCTGGTCAAGGGTGGAAAACCACACTGCCTGATTCAAACTGGTCAAAGTCTCCTCTATCCTTGACAGCGGAAAGGCATCTTTGTGGGTCACTGCGTTTAGCTTCCTGTAGTCCAGACAAAAACGCAAAGTTCTATTCTGCTTTCTTACTAGGACTATTGGTGCTGCCCAATGACTTTTACTCTTTGTAATCACATACCCTTTCCAACATACCGGCAAGCAGTGAGGTCATCTCATTGTGGAGCGAAGGTGAAAGTGCTCTAAACCTCTCACAAACTGGCAAGGAGTCTCCAGTGTGAATGCGTTGTAGGACTGCATTAGTATGGCCAAAGTCCTCCTCAATCAATCAAAACTCAATCAATCAAACTTTATTTATAAAGCACTTTTCATATATATAAAAATATAACATAATATAATATAAGTGCTTTACAAGTTATGTTGGTTTTTGGAAGACCAGCAAGCAGGGCGTTACAGTAATCAACTTTACTCATGATAAAAGCATGCATTAGCATCTCCATATTAGCAAGAGAGAGTAGTGGGCAGACTCTAACCAGATTTCTGAGATGATAAAAACCAGTTTTAACCACCTGTTTTATATGTGGGATAAAAGTCAGCTTAGAGTCAAAGATAATGCCCAGGTTTCTGACTGTTTCTGAATGACTTAATGGAAGTTTCTGTAGCTTCAGAAACTGTTTCTCTCTCTTGGCTTCGGGACCGATAACTAAAATTTCAGTTTTTTCCTGGTTGAGCTGCAGAAAATTATTTGCCATCCATAATTTCACATTTAATACAGTTAAAAATTGCTTCTATTGGTCTTGTGTCATCAGGAGACATAGACATGTACAGCTGGGTATCATCAGCATAGCTATGAAAGCTGATGTTGTGGCTCCTGATGACATTCCCCAGAGGAAACATGTAAATGTTAAAAAGCAAGGGGCCAAGGATGGAACCTTGAGACACACCACAATTAACTTCATGGACCCCAGAAAAGTATGCGTCTATGCTAACCATAGAGCTTCTCTCCATGAGATAAGAATCGAACCACTTGAGAACAGTCCCTGAAAGTCCAAGACTTTTAAGTCTGTTTACAAGGATCAGGTGATCAACAGTATCAAAAGCTGCACTTAGATTTAGTAGAACTAGAACTGAGATCTGACCTGAATCCAAGGCACACCTAAGATCATTAATGATTTTTAACAAGGCTGTCTCAGTACTGTGGTTCGTTCTAAAGCCAGACTGGTTTACCTAAAAGATGTTGTTTTTATTCAGCTGAATGAGTTTCTCTTACAAAACAAGTTTTTCTAAAACCTTACTTAAAAATGGCAAGTTGGACACAGGTCTGTAGTTATTAAAAACTGAAGGGTCTAAATTAGTTTTCTTGAATAACGGTTTCACCAATGCCTTTTTAAAGGCAGCAGGAAAAATACCCGTCTGTGGAGAGGAGTTCATGATATTTAAAATCTCACTCTCAAAAGACCCGTAAAATTATTTAAAAAGTGATGTAGGGATGGGATCTAAAAAACAAGTTGTTGGATTAACTTGGGAGAAAACTCGACCAAGTGTTGCAGCTTCAACCAGGTCAAAACTGTCCAGTGCTTCCTCAGGTAAAATGAAGCCGTCATCACCAGTAAAAAGGCTTTTCTGTTCATTTATGATGATTGATCTGACAGAATCAATCTTGCTCTTGAAGTCGTCTGCAAAGTCCTCACACAATGAGGCGGAGGCTGGCATTGTGATTTTGTTCGCATTTGAGTTGATTAAAGAATCAATTGTGGTGAAAAGGACTCTGGGGTTATTTTTATTTACAGAAATGATGTTCGCAAAATATGAATTTCTGGTCTGTTTGTTTGATTGTGTACTTTTAGTTGGTTTTTGTATAGTTGATGGTTTATTTCAAGTTTGTGTTTTCTCCAGTCTTTCGGAAGATCTACAAGGTCTCTTCAATTGTATAATTTCCTCAGTTCTCCAGGGGGGTGTTAGTTGCTCCTCTAAAATCTAAGAAGATAAGAATCAAACCGAGTCGAGACTGGATTTTAATTTATTGTTAAAACTGTCAACAAGTAGATCACAGGGGGCCGGTAAGACAGGTGGAGAGTAGGAGCGAACAGATACAATAAATTTTTCGACCACTGCAGGAGTCAAGTAGCATTTCCTCACCGTTCTCACAGAGGTCTCCTGCTTTATAAAACCAGTGATGTTAAAAAGCACACAGTAATGGTCAGATACAGCCAGATCCACAACAGTGGACACACTAGCCGCGTTTACATGGGCAAAATATCTTGATCGGATAATTGGTCGGGCTAAAATTCACCCATGCACATGGGCCCAGAAAACCTTTTTCCGATTAGAACAAGCGTTCCCATGGGTCACACTTTTGGTCGGAATGAATCATTTGGGCATGCGCAGTAGTGTAAAAACACCCGTATGAGGAAGTAGGTCCCGTTGTAAACAAACCTTTGCTGTCACATATATTTACGCAGCAGCTCAGTAATATACGAGACGATCTTCCAAACGGGCTTTTAGTAATGTTATGAATATTATGAAGCGCCTGTTCGCTCATCATTTTATATTTAATCCGTGTGGTCACTGCTTTTTTTGAGGAAAAACGGAGAACCCAGTGTTAGGAGAGGCTAACAACACGGGCTAACAACATTAGCTTTTTGATGGACACAAAATCCAGGACCATGCGGGAAACGCTGCAATCTGCAGCTTAACACGTAAATGTGTGGGAATAACCTCAGCCTTTATTTTGTCGGGGCACAACTGGAAACACAATTCCATGTGATTTTTTTTTTGAACAGTTTCTAAGGACTGAGTGACATTTCTACTCTGAAAAGTTCACACAAAGCCCCAAGCCGCTCCGCTGTGTGTGAGCTGACGCCTCGTACTCTGCTCGGTCCTCGTGAGTCCTGCAGCCGCTAACCCAGAGCGGCGGGTCGGCTCGCAGTTCGAATTCTCACACATAACGAAATAACAAAATGCACACGTAACAAAGCACCCTCCCCTTAAAAACACATTAATAAATCCCGCTGTCCTGCTCAGAGAGGTTCACTCAGTCCACTGGCAGTGGAGCCCGAACGCAGAGCTCGGGTGCCGGGTCCAGACCTCAGTGGGCACGCATCCCCCCCGCATCTCCCTCGTGAGGGGTGAAAGAGAGGGGAGAGCCAGTGGGGCGAGAGAGGAGCGGCGCTTTACGCGGGGCCTCCTGGTCGGTCCTGTATGCGCTCCAAAGCTTTCTCTCAGTGAAACACCGTCTATGAATGACATAAACCAGAGCAGAAGTGACACACGATCGGAATGACCGTTTACATGCTCCACGATCGGATAAACGATCAGTATAACCCACCTATCTCCATCGGAAAGAAAGTTTGATCCGAACGAGTCTGACCGGGGCAGACTATTCCGAATGGCACGTTTACATGACACATTTTCTTTCCGATCAGGCATTCTTTCCGATTACTTTTGCCCATGTAAACGCGGCTACTGGTAGGTAAACCATGACTGATGACGAGGTCAAGAGTGTGCCCCCTGTTGTGAGTCGGCTGCATGACGTGTTGTTTAAAATCAAGAGAAGCGAGCAAGTCCAAGAACTAAGTGGTGCAATAGTCCGACTTCCCGTCTATATGCAGGTTAAAATCACCAGTTATTAAAATCATGTTAAAGGAAGTGTGGACAGATGCTAGAAACTCAGAAAACTCCTCAATAAAAACAGAGCTTGGTTTGGGTGGTCTGTATACCGTGATGCATAAAACTGGAGGGCAGTTAAAAACAAAGGCATGATGTTCAAAGCTGGGGTACTCATCTAATGTAATCTGCTTTACTGCAAAGGAGTTGGACATTATGGATGCAGTACACCCACCCTTTCTGCCCTCCCTGGTTGAAAAAACAATGACACGGTTTGCTTGTTTTGTTTTTGGTTTTCACTCTGTGATCTTGTGCAGGTCTGCTGTGGCTTTTTCCTCTTGCTCCGCCCACTCTCCTGTGCTTCCTGCTGGAGTCCACAGCTGGCCCTTGTTAGTTCATTAGGTTGTCTGTCTATTTAAGCCACCTTGTTTTGTATCTCTTTGTTGGAGCGTTTTGTGTTCTACACCTTGGTTTTGGTCTACTGTTATTAAACAGTCTTCAAACTTGGCCTTTGTATCCAGTATTACTCTGCATCTGGGTTCTTGAGCTGTAAACCGTAACATTACGCTCCAACCAACATGACAGACCCAGCAGAGTTTTCTCAGGCTTGTGATGTCCTGTTGCCTCCAGCAGATGGAGCCATTCCACCCGATGGCAGGATTGCCTCACTTGTCCAGGACTTGCATGGCTGCATGTCTGAACTGCTGGAGCTTCATGGTCGTATGACATGTCTGGAGCAGCCTTCACCTTCACCCCGACAGATAAGACTTGGTTCTCCTGAACTTTTTGATGGGACGGCTGAAGATTGCCAGCCCTTTCTTGTTTCGTGTCGGCTTCAGTTTGATTTCAACCCCAGTGAGTTTCCATCCGAAAAGAGCAAAGTAGCCTATGCCCTAAGTTTTTTGACGGGAGGAGCAAGACGATGGGGTTTGGCTGAGTGGGATCGGGCGGCGCCCCATTGCTGCTCCTTCAGTGCTTTTTCCACTCAGCTTTTGATGGTTTTTGACCCCTCCAAGTCTCACCGAACATCTGCTTCTCAACTCCTCCGGCTGACCCAGGGGTCCAGCACTGTTTCCGATTATGCAGTAGAGTTTCGCACACTTGCTGCCAGCACTCGTTGGCCTAACGAGGTGCTTGTGGATGTGTTCCACCAAGGACTTTCTAGCTCCTTAAAGGATGAGCTAGCAGCGAGGGAGGTTCCTGAAGATTTGGAGGCCCTGATTGATCTTGTGACCCGGATCGACCGACGCATGAGAGAGAGAGCCCTGGAACGGATCGTTCCTGGCCCTACGACACATCACCAACATCAGCGACCGACACCACCTGTTCCTACCCACCGTATTCCAGATGACCGGGCTCCGTCCTCGGAGACTCCTCCGGAACCCCTGCAGGCAGTCTTGGGGCAGCTATCTTCAATGGAACGACAGAGACGCCTGAGAGGTGGCTTGTGTCTTTACTGCGGGAGACCCGGCCACTACGTCAGGAGCTGTCGGGCAAAACACCAGGGCTCATCAGTGAGAGGGCAACTGGTGAGCCGCGTTTCTCTGTTTTCTCCGCCCTCTCGGCCTCCAACGACGATTCTGGTGGCTTGTGATCTGCGGTTGGGTGAGTTCGAGACTCTTATTGACTCTGGTTCTGATGGAGACTTGATATCTCAAGAGGTGGTGGACAGGCTGAGGATACCCATAGAGCCCCTGCCTGCTGCCCTGTTCATCAATGCCATCAATGGAGCACTCATTCACAGAGTGTCTGCTCGCACCATCCCTGTTAAAGTGACAGTCTCTGGAAATCATAATGAACTGATGTCTTTTTTTGTTGTTGAGTCAATGAAGCCCCCCGTCATTTTGGGCTATCCTTGGCTTTGCCGACATATCCCTCACATAGACTGGGTTTCTGGTAGGATTTTGTCTTGGAGTCCATTCTGTTTGTTGAACTGTTTGAATGCTGCTACATTACGTTCTTCTGTCCAGAACACACCTGCTCCAGAACCTCCTGACCTTGGCAAGGTTCCTTCTGTTTACCATGACTTGGGTGATGTGTTCTGTAAGACTCGGGCCAAGTCCCTTCCCCCACACCGTCCCTATGATTGCTCCGTGGACCTGCTCCCAGGAACTCAACCACCCAAAGGTCATCTGTACCCCTTGAGCCCTCCAGAGCGTAAAGCGATGGATCAATATCTTCAGGAGAGCCTTCAGGCAGGAATCATTCGCCCTTCCTCCTCCCCAGCAGGAGCAGGTTTTTTCTTTGTTGGCAAACGTGATGGTGGTTTGCGTCCCTGCATCGACTACAGAGGACTGAACAGCATCACAGTTCACAATACTTACCCTCTACCCCTGCTAAGTACTGCTTTTGATTTATTGAAGGGGGCTAACGTCTTCACCAAGCTGGATCTCCGCAGTGCCTACCACTTGGTGCGGATACAAGAGGGGGATGAGTGGAAAACGGCTTTCAACACTCCCAGTGGACATTTTGAATACTTGGTTATGCCTTTTGGGCTAACTAATGCCCCAGCTGTGTTTCAGTGTCTCATAAATGATGTTCTCGGGGACATGATCAATAAGTTTGTTTTTGTTTACCTCGACGACATTCTGATCTTCTCTCCAGACTCTGAGACACATGTGCAGCATGTGAGAGCAGTCCTTCAACGGCTTCTGGAGAATCAGCTCTACTGCAAGGCCGAGAAATGTGAGTTTCACACCACCAAGACAATATTTCTCGGTCATGTGATATCTCCAGGTTCCGTTCATATGGACAATACCAAGGTCAAAGCTGTCTTGGATTGGCCCGAACCAACGGGAAGGCGACAGCTCCAACGCTTCCTTGGTTTTGCTAATTTCTATAGACGCTTCATCAGGAACGTTAGTGCCATTGCTGCCCCACTCCACAAACTAACGTCACAAAAGGTACGCTTCCTGTGGGATAATGATGCCAGCAAAGCATTTTCAGAGCTCAAACAACGTTTCTCTGTGGCTCCCATTCTGGTTCAGCCTGACACCTCCAAACAGTTTGTTGTGGAGGTGGATGCGTCTGACACAGGGGTGGGTGCGGTGTTGTCCCAGAGGGCATCTGATAGTAAGTTGCATCCCTGCGCGTATTTCTCCTGCAAGCTCACTCCTGCAGAGAGAAATTACGACATAGGGAACAGGGAGCTCCTCGCTGTTAAATTGGCTCTTGCAGAGTGGCGTCATTGGTTGGAGGGAGCTGAACACCCGTTTCTCGTATGGACAGATCACAAGAACCTGGAATATATAAGAACTGCCAAGAGTTTTTTGACCGTTTCAGGTTTTCCCTGTCCTATCGGCCAGGAAGCAAGAATGCCAAACCAGATGCTCTGTCCCGGCAGCACCAGAGGGAGAGCGACTCTATGGTTTCAGATAAAGAGTGTACCATCCTTCCTCAAAACATGGTGCTGGCTACAACAAGGTGGGCCCTAGAGCGGAGGGTTAAAGCCTTTGTGTCTGATGACTCTGTAGTTCCATCTGGTTGCCCAACCCATTGTTTGTTTGTTCCCTCGAGTCTCCGTTCACAAGTTATCAACTGGGGACATTGCTCTCGTTTGGCCTGCCATCCTGGTGTCACTCGAACAATTTTCTTGGTTGGACAGCGATTCTGGTGGCCCACGATGACCTCTGACATCAGAGCATTTGTCTCCTCGTGCCCTGCATGCGCCAGTGCCAAGGTACCCCGGAGACCTCCTGCTGGCCTCTTACAGCCTCTCCCAGTGCCCTCCAGGCCATGGTCCCATATCGCTGTAGATTTTATCACAGGACTTCCAAACTCCAGAGGTTTTTCTGTAATTTTGACCATAGTTGACAGGTTCTCTAAGTTGGCCCATGCAGTCCCTCTACAAAAACTACCCACTGCCAAAGAATTGGCAGAAGTGATGTCCAGAAATGTGTTTCGACTGCATGGTCTCCCTGCTAACATTGTTTCAGATAGAGGACCCCAGTTTGTGGCAGAGTTCTGGAAAGAATTCTGCAAGCTGTTGGGGATCACTCTTAGTTTGAGTTCTGGATTCCATCCACAAACCAATGGCCAGGTTGAGCGTTATAATCAAGATCTGGAGACCACCCTGCGTGCCATGTGTGCCAAGAGCCCTGGCACATGGGCCAGGCAGCTTCCATGGGCTGAGTATGCCCACAACTCCTTAGTCAACAACTCTGGCTTCTCCCCATTCCAGGCAGCCTATGGATATCAACCCCCGCTTTTCCCACATCAGGAAGAAGTGGCATCTACATCTGGTCCGGCTGCCTTTGTGAGACGCTGCCAGCGTACTTGGAGGAGGTTTAGAGCCAGTTTGCTGAGGAACCAGGAGCGGTTCACTGCTGTGGCCAACCGTCGCCGGTCCGCGGCTCCTGCATACAAGGTGGGAGATAGGGTGTGGCTTTCCTCCTCAGACATACCCCTGAAAGGAGGTTCCAGAAAACTACATCCACGGTTCCTTGGACCTTTCACCATCACAAAGGTAGTCAATCCAGTGGCCGTGAGGTTGGACCTTCCGTCGACCTTGAAGGTCCATCCGGTATTCCATGTCAGCAAGTTGAAGCCAGTGAGGGAGAGCTGTCTTCAGACCACTGATTTGGAACCACCGCCACCACGTTACATAGATGGTGGTCCTGTCTATTCGATCAACCAGCTTCTTGGCTCCCGAAGACGGGGGCGGGGCATTCAATACCTGGTTGACTGGGTGGGTTACGGACCTGAGCACCGTCAGTGGGTGCCTGAGAGACATATAATGGATGAGAACGTCATCGCCCGGTTTCATCGGGACAATCCCACCCAGCCTTGCCGTCCGTCTGGTAGCCGGACGTTGGGGGAGGGGTTATGACACGGTTTGCTTGTTTTGTTTTTGGTTTTCACTCTGTGATCTTGTGCAGGTCTGCTGTGGCTTTTTCCTCTTGCTCCGCCCACTCTCCTGTGCTTCCTGCTGGAGTCCACAGCTGGCCCTTGTTAGTTCATTAGGTTGTCTGTCTATTTAAGCCACCTTGTTTTGTATCTCTTTGTTGGAGCGTTTTGTGTTCTACACCTTGGTTTTGGTCTACTGTTATTAAACAGTCTTCAAACTTGGCCTTTGTATCCAGTATTACTCTGCATCTGGGTTCTTGAGCTGTAAACCGTAACAAACAAAGCTAAAATTGGGTGGAGAGGCCTCTGTGAGAACAGTAGATGCCTCCGTGCTCAGCCATGTTTCAGTTAAAAAGAGTCCATCAATATTATAATCATGGATAAAATTATTTATGATAAATGTTTTGTTGGACAAAGATCGAACGTTAAAAAGTGCCAAGTTAAAAGAGAGGGGTGGAGTGGTTGTGGAAGCTGCTTCCTCAGGTTTTGGTGCTTCCTTTAGTGGACGAAGGCAGTTAGTGTTTGTTTTTTCTCCCAGCACTTCCCCTCATGGAAGACGTGTCTGTAATAATGGTCTTAATGGGATAGACTGGGGGGGCAGCATGTCGTGGCAAGGAAGCACTGTCAATTGAAGCCGTTTCTTGGGAAATGTGTGTGTGTGTGTGTGCGTGTGTGTGGGGTGTGTGTGTGTGTGGGGGGGGGGTTACCACATCCAGTCAGTCACTTCCACAGACCGATGTCTGGACAGATGAAGAGGAGGTTTGGACTGGTGTGGGCATGATGGGGGCCGGTGATGTCTGGACAGAGTATCTGATGTTTGCAGCTAAAACACTGCTGCCCAGTGGACTGGGGTGAATTCCATCAGTTTTATAAAATGAGGTTCTGTTCCAGAAAAGATTAAAATTGTCAATAAAAACAAACTTATTCTGGCTGGAGGCAGACTGGAGCCAGGTGCTCAGGATCAGCAGCCTGCTGAAGCGGCTCTGGCCGCGGGAGAGGGAGGGGAGGGGAGGGGTCCCGAAATAAAAACAGTCAATTGGCAGGAGCTTAGAAAATTAAAAAGTCTGAATGCCTTTTTAGTCGCTTCATACTCTCGATAAGATGTATCATTAAAACCAACGTGTAAAATCAGCCTCTTGACTGTGGAAGGGAGAGATCGCAGCAGGTCTGGGAGTTTCTCCAGAATATCCAGAACTGTGGCTCCCGGAAAACAGTGAGTGACCGCGTTAAAGAACCGGACCTTCCGTAGTATAAAGTCCCCGATTATTGCCGTTGTCGGGGAAAACAGGGGAGGAGGAGATGCGGGCGCAGGTGCAGAGCCGACAGGTACCTGCGTGACGGTGGTCCATCTGCGGTGGCGAGGCCCGAGACTTGCTGGAGTGAAAGCGGACGGCTTCCTTCAGGATCCGACGGCGGGAGGAAGATGCTGGTGCCCACGAGGACGCGGGGAGATCCAGTTGCAGGCGCTTGTCTGATCCTGATGAGGCTTTAGCGGTGATCCTCGGGGCCCGGTCCGGGTTGCTGCATACCGCGATGCTTCCTTCCTCCTTCGGGATCACCGGGGCGTCTCTCCGTAGAGCGGGGAAATCAATGGTGGAGCCCAAGTCTGGTGGAGTCTGACTCTGTGCCGCTGTGACCACCGCGGAAGGAGCGGGAGAATCCGCAGCCAGACCGGAGAAGCGGTTGGAAAAACTCAGGACAGGAGGCTTCCGGGTCTCATCAGAACTCCTTTTGGGCCTTCGGACCGCAAAACATGCAAAAAACCTGCTTGTAAAATCATGCAATACACCAATCTGCCCCACATGATCACACAGCCCAAAGCTGGATCACAGGCTTGAGCAGAAAGAGTATCAATCAAATGGAGTCCAGGCAGAGCCGATTAACAGAACATGTTGTTCAATCATTTTTGTTTGGGAACCAGCTTTGTGTCCTAAAACCATAGAGGCCTTCTATACCCTTTTGACCTATAGTTTTTCTGTCACATGTTAACTGCCTCATCTTCTAATTCAGTAAAAACCTTGAGCTTGGTCTTGATGATGCATCTTGCTGATGCATCTTTTGGAAGTGCTGGTGTCTGCTTTGCCCTTCCTTTGGGGAAGTGTTTAATGAACAGGTGAAACAGAAAGCTGGAGTTTGAACATAAACAGGGTGCAGGTCAAGATGGTGTCAACCCCAGAGTCTAGAAGGCTTACACAGACCAACTATGTGGGATTCTGCTGTGCTTCCTCAATCAAAGTTTGACCCAGAAGAAGATTACAGTGCCATCGAAGACATCTTGCCTTGATAAAGTTCCTGACTAATCTAATCAATCTGACCCCAATGATAGAAGAGCTGCTGCTCTATTATCACCAATCATAAATCTCTTGAAGAGGCTTATAATGGTCATGTTCAACAGGCTCCTTTTGCAACAGCTTTAATGCAGTTTTCTTATTGTTACAAATTATGTGTGGCAGCAATATTTTACCAATCTGAAAATTGGTATAGCATTTTTAGCAACCAGTTTCAGCATAGAGCATTCACACTTTAATTAACGCGGTTTAGACATTTACATAGGATTTAATCTCTTACAGAAGCAGCAAGTTTTGTTTGTACTAGTTGCAGAGAGAAATGTCAATACCTTTGCTTTAACTGGATATGGACTGATAGTTTATAGAAGGAAAACAATCTTAAAATTAGTTACTTTGTAACCACCTAAACTGCTCAAATATGTTCGTTTCGTTAAAGATGTGGATGTTAAAACAGTGGAATACAAATGTTCTGGTGTAATGTGATGGCAATAAACCAAAATATGAACAACAAATATTCTTTATTTACTTAGTTCCAAATCTGTAAACCTATTTTTAGAAGTTCATTAGGTTTATAAAATAAAGGACACTACATTTTTATTTAGAATGTATTAAAATAATGAAATATAATAAATCTATAAAGGTTAAAGGCTTGTAACATGGCTCAAAATGATTGTATGAAGAAAAAAGTAAAGACAGGATGTGAAAAAAAGATATGATGGTTATGTTGAAAGTAAAATTTGATTTTACTATAAATCTTACTTTTCTGATATTTTCACAGTTCAGAGTAATACAAATATTAAGTGATTAAAATAAAAAAAAAATATTTTTACCCTTTTATACAAAAATTGAATCCAGTCTGCCACTTTGTTTCCTGTAGCAGAAAAGATCCAAAAAGGCCTCTTCTTGGCTTACCTGTCACTATGGAAACCCAGCATGTTGATTTCACAGGTGTGAAATTTGTAGGATGCAAATTTTTATGTACAACAGAACAGAGACCTTCCTTTATTATCGCAACACAAGGTAATAACCTAACCCATATCCCCACTTTTTTTTTTATTTTCACCAAATACCTACAATAACCATTAAGTCTGTTAATTACCAAATCTTCCTGTGGTAAATGAAGGGAGTTAATTTGGTGAAAATAGGTAAGTTTTGGTGACAATAGCCCTTTTTGTATCCACTGGGCTATTGTTGTTCAATTTGGTTTAAGCCAATTTAGAGTGATGATCTTTATGCCACCATCAATAAGACATGTAAAATATGACATTGGTCATTAGTAAGAGATTCTTTGTCCTAGAAAATTTAGAAGGACTACAAGGAAAATCCGTCCTTATTATGTTCTCTATCCTCTTTTTTAAGCCCTCCCAATATGGTCTTATTTTGGGGCAGTCCCAAAAGACTTGTGTGACCACTAACCATGCCGCACTTTCTCCAACATTTGTCTGTGGTGGTATTTTGAGATTCACATGTTTTTAAGGGGTTCTTAAAAATCAGATTTTTGTTTTCCAGTCAAACTCTTTCCATAGTTGGCTTCCCATTCCCTTGAGTGTACACACCCTTTACCCCATCGTGTCTGTTAAAATTAATATTAATATTGATAATAATGTCTTTGCTGGTATTTCATTTTTAAATAGATTCATAAAGTAGGATTCAACATCATTTGGTTCCATCTTCACCATGTCCCATTCCGGATGTCATAATCTCTGGTTTGAACCAGCTCAACCAGGACAAAACTGAAATTTTAATCATCGGTTCTGAAGACAAGTGATGGTTTTACCACATCTTCGGAATTTTAAAATTTCTCACTTTGTGAGAAACTGGAGCGTACTTTTGACTTTGAGCTAAATTTTATCCCACACATTAAAAGTGTTGTTAAGGCAGGATTTTATCATCCCGAAAACATTGCCAGGCTTAAAAACATTTCTTATTTAATTGATCTACTTTTAATATAGAAGCATATTTTTAACACTATGGCCCCCGTTTATGGAACAGTCTGTTGGAAGACCTGAGAGCATTGAACTTTTAAAAAATAAGGCTAAAGACCCTTCTTTGTAACCTGGCTTTCGGCTAATTATTTACTACATTTATTAATTTATTTATTTATCTAAGCATTTTATCTTGTTCTATGAATTTACACTAGATTTTTAATCTGGTATTTGAATTGTAATTTACCTTCTTTCAATGTTTTATTGTTAATTGTTTTTATCAATAGATTTACTCTTTAATTCTCATTTTTATTTCCGGTGCTTCCTCAGTTGGGACCTCTCCCTCTGGGTCGGCTGCTGTTCAGCCACTGCGGCTCTGGATGGGAAACTGCATCACTGCTTAGCTGTGGTGGAGCGGTCCCCTCCTATTTTTTTATTTTTTATTTTTGTGCTTTTTAATTTTCATGCTTGTTTTTATGTTTTTTTATGTAAAGCACTTTGTGTTATACTTTTGTATGAAAAGTGTTTTATAAATAAAGTTTGATTTGATAAGTCATTAATCTCCACTGAAAAAAGCTTTAGCATTGGCGCTGGTTAGCTTCGCTGCATCTCTTGTGCGTTTTCCTCCCACAGTATTCCCTCAGTAGCGAGCCACCTCGTGTTCCATCTTCCCTCTATGGTCTAATCGGACCTAAACTCCAAGCTCCCTCAGCAATGGGGCCGCAGCTGAAAGCGATGAGTACATCTTCTCTCCTTCCTCCCTGAAAAGCTTTAGCTGCGCTGGGTAAACACACTTGGCTTTGATATTTTTCTCCTTCAGTTGTTTGACAGTTTGACACAGAGCCACAGAGAACTTGTTGGAATCTACAAAGAAGGGGTGCTCAGTTACGTGAAGCAGTCAAAGCTGTGGGAAATGTTTCCTGTATTCCTGAAACTTCTGTCCAATCAGAAGATCTGAATACTGTGACGTTGCCTAAGCCTGCTAGAAGGCCCTGCTGACACCATGCATTACAGGACCTTCGGAATGGATAATGAAGGCCTCTTTAACTCTGACCCTGCCTGGCAACAAAAGACAGCTGAAATGCGATTGGTTAAATGCTCCAATGTGAAAATAAGTCTGTCTGGAAGCAGCATAACCATCATAAACACAATAAAAGGGAATGGACAGACCATTTGCAATGATTTAGTGAGTATGCATGGACACAATATAATTAACACATGATTCTGATATTTTTTAGGCCTTTATAAGCAGCCCAGGCAATCCATTGTGGCTCTGGTTTTCAGCCTGCTTATTGTTGGAAGACTGCTCCACAAAATTGTGGTTTTTGAACATCCCAAACATGCGTCAAACAGAACTGAACACAGAGCTAATGAAGATCAGTCACTTGTAATTCACACAATACATTTTGAGTTTTAACTCTGAAAAAGCTCGAAGCATCTACAAAACACACTTCATGCTGTGATAAATGCACTGCTTGGGTGTCCCCTCTCTTTTCAGCTATCAGTCAGCAGCAAATAAACAGCACTTTTGGAACAAGAAGTGACCCTAAAAATCCACTAGGTAAGGTCCAAAACCTTAATGCACCTGAGGTAAAAAGTTAGGCTAAATGGTGCATATAGACGGTCTAGACCAGTGTTTCCCAACCCTGGTCCTCAAGGAACACTGAGCAGAGTTGGATTGAAAAAATGCAGGACAAACATACCTGCCTTTGAGCATGCAGGACAGTGTGCACCAAAGACCAGGGAAACACTGGTCTAGAATTCTGCTTAACATAATGAGGCATTACTGACCTCTGACCTCCTGACCCGCACCCCACAGACCTAAAGCCTTATGCTACGTACGCACTAGAAATGTGATTGAACACACTGAAAGCATGTTCTTTAACGCAGCTTAGCTTATGATGTTTACACTGGACTGTCGCTACCCGATACTAGCACATGTACTCAGAGTTGGAGAATGAGAAGGCTTAGTGTGAAATGTTGAAGCGGTGCAAATCTTGTTTATCTTGCTCCAGGGTTTTTCTTTTCGACTTGTATTCAGAAATATAAAAGACTTGGTGTCATAGAATTTCAGTCGGAATTACTAATTTCTCCCCCATGGCGACCCTTCCTTTTGTGATCACTTGTCAAATGGTTCGCACTTCTGTGAATGAAAAAGGATGCCATCCATACGTCGATACCAAATCCTGGTCCCAGGTGGGTCAGAGTTCAACTTGGTAACTATCCATGTGCGTTAAATGGCAGCACGGTTTGTACATAGAGCCCGAAAACATATTTATAACTTGAGTAGTAATGCATGAATGGGAGAGGTTTGAACGCAAAGGCCCAAAACACACATTTACGTGCATTAACATAGACTTTCCATTTAAATTGGTCGCTTGACTGGTGAACATAGGATTAGTCATATGTAACTGTATGGCCCTTGACCCATGCTGGAGGTTTTCGTGTTGACCGAGCCCATGGAGGATAGTAGAGAGGATTGCTTGCTTCTTAAAGGGAGGGCGCAGGTGTGTGCTGCAAATCCGTTGAGGCTTGTGCAATGGAAGCGATTGTGTAGCATAATTAAAAATAAGAGTCAAAACCAGAAATGCTTTTCATTTTCAGAATGAAACTGCACTTTTTGACTCAAAATTAAAATGAAAAAGCAATCCACCAAAATGCTTTTTCATTTTCTTCCTCAACATCGCTTATTCTGTCACTTAATTAAAATTTCAGTCAGACAACTCTTGCAGTAAGAAATATTTATTTGACATTTTCCACATACTTTAGTTGGCATTCACATCTTTTGGTTTGGCATAAGGCTCCGTTCAATTCCATGAGAGATTTCCATAAAACTTTCGGGTAACAAAAACCCCCCTTTTACGGAGCCCACAGGTGGAAGCCGGGGAGGAGGGTGGGGCGAAGAATGAGCGCTGAAGGTAAGAAAGAGAATGAACGCCTGCGCACCTGGGCTTAAATAGGACGCTGAGTAGGTGCGTTAATTGACTGAACCGCCCTAGGGTAAGCTGTACACTGCTACGAGTTATCGCCCGAAATACGATTAGAATCGTCATTTTTTTACATTTACGTTTTTGACATTTCATTTTCAAAAAGTTCTCTGGTAAATGTGTAGCAAAAATCATTTATAAATGTCTAATTTGACAATTAAAATGGATTAAAAGAAATGCTTTTTCATTTTCAAAATGTAACTGCAAAATTCCTTAAAGTAAAATGAGAAATCAATTCTTCAAAATGCTTTTTCATTTTCTACTTAAAAACTGCACATTCTGTGTCCTAATTAAAACGAAAATGCAAAGAGGGGATTGCATTTTCATTTTCACATCCACCCTGCGAATAGTGTCGCATATTTCAATTGGACTTAGCATTTCCAGAGGGCAGGCGGGGCGATGACGTCAGTGCTGTCTCCGTCTGTCCAGCTGCTAACAGACACAGACAGACCAGGAGCAGTCCAATTGAATTATGAGAAACTATTCGCAGGGTGGATGTGAAAACGCAAATACAATCCTCTTTTTGCATTTTTGTTTTAATTATGACACAGAATAAGCATTTTTTTAAGTAGAAAATGAAAAAGCATTTTTAAGTATTATTTTCTCATTTTAATTTTGAGTCACTTGATGCAGTTACATTTTGAATATGAAAAATTTCTGTTAAAATTGTCAAAGTAGACAATTCTAAATGATTTTTGCTACACATTTACTAGAGAACTTTTTGAAAATGAAATGTCAAATACAATTTTCTTTATCATTTTAATTAAGTGACCGAATAAGCGATGTTGAGGAAGAAAATGAAAAAGCGTTTTGGCGGATTGCTTTTTCATTTTAAGTTTGAGTCAAAAAGTGCAGCCTCATTTTGAAAATAAAAAAGCATTTCTGGTATTCACTTTTATTTTTAATTATGCTACACAATCGCTTGCATACTCGTACAGCCACCCTAAGGAATCTTGTTTAAAACATAATGTCTATAATCATCCACAGACATCTTCATTTCAGTTAATTACCCTCAGTATATACACTGTCTGGTTTTCTAGTTTTCACACTGGTGCAATGTCATTCTCAAAATAAGTAAAATTTTACATAGAATACAAGATGTTTTTCCGTTGTTATGAGAGTAAAAAAAATGCCAATAGAACTAGTAAAATATGTCCGTAGTAAAATATGTTCCGGGAGGTCAGTGTCACTTCTGTGTTTTCCTAAAAATGTTTTATGTTTTACAGTAGGTACATTTACTCCAAATCTATTTAATTTTATGCATTTGAACAGTCAATAATTTCTGGAAGATAATCACCTCAAAGAAAAATGGAATGACACATTTAGAGATAATTATCTAAAAAATTTACATAAATATGTTAACTTTAAAACTATTGTCCTGCCGTTGTAAAATACATTCCTAGCGTGTTCGGAATGTAGTTTACAACAGCAGGACAATAGTTTTAAAGTTGTTCGGAGTTAAAAGTAAATTTCAATTTTCACTTAATAAGCAAGCCTGTTTCTTAAAAACACGACAGCTTACTGTTCACAAATTAAACTTCAGCTTTAAAATATGGTAAGTAAAAACTTGTTTCATAAAAGTTACTTGGAGGCTAGTTTCGTCTTATACCAAGTACAAGTAAATATTTAAACTGGAAACCAGACCAAAATAGTTGGTGAGATTTTCTTTTACTTTATGTAATCGTTTTTGTCATGCTCATGTTCCTTTTTTGGATTTTAGTTTAGACCAAACTAAAATCAACAACCAGATTTTTTCCAAAGAAAAAATGCTCTCCACACAAAAGGAAAAAAAGAAATGAGTACTTCAGGTACTTCTCTGCATTTCTAAAAAAATGACTTTTACTTCTATAGCACAAGACAAAAACTATTTAACCAGATGCTTGGCTTTTTGTAGCTTATTTCCTTTTTATTAGTCAAAGGTACTCAAGGTTATTGTACTTACCTCCAAGTAAAGTTTGAAACTTTGCGAAAAAACCTAAAACTGCAGTTTTATTCCTTTGCCTCTAACTGCTATAACAGGCATAGTGTGGTGTTAGACAGTAACTAGATAGGGAGGATACATTCATCTTATTTCTATCAATAGCTTTTTTTTGCTGTGAAACAGCTGCTAAATCCCAACTCAGAGGGGCAGAAAGAGCCAGTACTTACTCATCTTCAATAACTCTTGACAAGTTCTTACAAAACATTCAATATTTTCCACATGATTACAGAGAGACACAAGTTCTCACTGTGCCTCTTGGTGACAATTATAATAGAGGGGTAAGGATTAGAATGGGCACAGTGAGAAGTCTGGCATTTTCAAGAGGCCTCATCGCTCAGGCCCCGTCCAATGCTGTTTTGTCACAGCTGTATTACCAATAATTGTTCTTGTCCGTATTTTTGTCTCTCCAGAGTTATTTTGACAACAGCACAAGCATTTGATACAGCATTCAGGCCCCGCGCTCTCAAGCCGACAAAGGTAAGAAGACCTGCTTCAAAGGTGGTGAATATGAAAATTCCTTTCTACCTTACATTTCTTCAAGCTAATTTCAGAAAGAAGATTTCTGTTATCAGCCCTGAACAGATCCAGGAATGAAAGCGGGTCTCTGAAACTCCTTTTAATTCATTCATCAGACCTTTAGCTACAACAGATATTAGAGAATTATGTTCTGTTTTATTTTTCTAGGGTGATTCAAACAAAAATGAAGGAATATGTGATTTTTTTTTTCTTGAAACGCCTATCCCCACCACTAAGAGAGAAAAAAATATATTTGATAACTGTAATTAATCTCCCATGAAACATTACGACTTTGCTTTGCTGTTAGTCTTTAAAAATGAAATATAAACCATTGAAAAGTGCAAACTTTAAGTCTTGTTGCTGGTGATTTATGGGGTTTCAAATCCTTTGTGTGAAGTTATTCAAGAAAACCAGCAAACATTTGTTTGCCCAGAATAAACTGTACCAACTGGAACTTAAAAAACATAAAAATGTGATTATTTCGCAAACTAAATGCAGCATATGGAAATTTTTTGTATTATTGTCGGGCATGTCCAAAGTCCTGTCCGTGAGCCAAATGCTTCATGCAATGAAATCCTTACTGCAGGCTCCTTTCATAAAAACAAAAATATGCGGCCCCAACACTTTTTAAAACCTGTTTGTGGGATTTGTTGATCGTGGTTAGCTGAATTGTTACTCTGTGACACTTTCTAGCTCATTTCCAAAATATCAACTGTATATAAAAAGAGAAAGTTGACAGTGAGGGCCACCGCTTCCAGGACAAGTGGAAATGGACAGCTTTTTTCAGTGAAACAGGAAACAACAGTTTCTGCCAACTATGCCAAGAGGCTACAAGCTGTTTTCAAGGAGTTCAATATCATGAGGCACCACCAGACTAGACATGCTAACCACTACAGCCTACATGTAAATGCTTCTGAACGGTGTGAAAAATTGACAACTTCACAATAATTTGGGGGAAAAAACATTTAGATGTATTTGTGTTTTATGTGAAGAAATTAGCATTGCAATGAAATGTTCACTTGTGTGTAAAGTTGTAAAGAATGTTTTCACCTCAACAAATCTAGCCCTCTTTGCAAAAAGTTTGAACATCCCTGATGTAGATAGATGTTGGCTGTCTATCATTAAGTCTGCATGTTACTGAAGCAGTTGAAGACAAATGTTAACATTTTCCACAGTTTCAAGGTGAACTCTGCAAGAGATGGATCGATGCTTAAAGACCTATTTCAATGAAAAACCTGTTTTTGGTGTTTTTCTGATGGAGGAAATATACTAAGAAAATTTAGCTTAAAATTTCATTTCTGAGTATGTTTTTGTTTAAATCGTTGTGAATCAGCAGAAAACAAAAAAATGCAGTTTAAAAAAGCTTTTAGTTGTGACGTCAAAACTACGTTTGGCAGGGCACAAGCTCCTGCTCCACTCCATTCCGATGGATCCCCTTGTAGAAGACTAGATCCATGTACGTCTTTGTTTCCCTTGTCTGAGCTGGAATCTGGCACCAAGATGTACGGCTGGGTAGCTTCATTATTGCTTGCTGTTTTTGTTGCACTGGTAATGTTACACTGGAGATGTGGGGGGCTGTGAGCAAACGGGAGAGAGTGTAAACAGATTGATGATGGGAAGTGGGGACGGGGTTGCTCCACACCAACAGTTGCACCCAAACTCAGAAGCAAATTTCTAATGAACTATTGCGCTCTGGAGACCAGTGGGAACGACTTTAAAATAGATCAAAAGATAATTGGAGTGGGACTCTGAGTAAAGAACCAGAAGAACTCTGACACAGAGTTGAGTCTGCACCCCGGTGATGCACTCATTCAAAACTCAGCAATCAGCCCTTGCTGTTTCAACATAATTCTCAGAACATAATTCTCCAATATCTGTTGTAGCTAAAGGTCTGATGAATGAAACAAAATGGTCTTCCAGGTAGAGGTACTCACAGTAGCTAATGCAGGACTGAAAATCCAAAATGTCTAAACAAGGTCCAAAGCAGAAAGGCGACCACAGACAATGGTCCCAAGGCTGGAAGGTCGCTGATGAAGACAAGTCTCTAGCAAAAAGTAAAAAGAGCAAAGAAAATATGGACACTGCTGAACAGGTGAGTGTAATGTGCATGATTACCAGAGTACGATGGAGAGGCAGAATCCTGACAACCAGACTCTTTACACTGATGGTTAATTCATTTGAACAGAAATAGATGGACGCTATTTATGGAAGAAAAACACAAAATCTAACTTACAAAACAAAACATAAAAAAGGTCACCAATCCTTACATATTTGTTTATCGAGCCTTTTTGTTTTAATTTGCAACAAAAGCCAGACTTTAATCTGGTGGTCAGTTTGACATAATGCAGCTAAACTAGCTAACAATTTAATTTATTTCCCAATGGAGGTCTTCTTTAGCAAAATGGTGCATTCATATGTCCAGCGGTGCAACATAACAGGTAACGTTGTTTTCTCTGCTGTTGCATTCAGTGGGTTCCAGAAACCTTAATTAGTATCAGTTTGAATAATGCATAGTTATGTCTGTGTCTTTCATCAACAATTAATTATTGAATAAAGCTCCCACTGAGTGTGTTTCATAATGGTGCTATCTAATGTCAGAGGAGCACTGACACAACCCTGAAACACCTCTTTCATTCTGGCTCCATGCATTAGCAATGAAAAGGATCCAACAAACAATGGAGATGATGAGGGAAGAGGAATGGTGCCCTTCTCTTCCCCTCCTCATCGGGTCTGTCTCTTTTGAGACGACATGGAGGTAATGTAGGTCTAGATTTAATATCCGCCTCAAAATTGAACTGTGACGTCAAGGCAAAAAAAGAAGGGACATCCCTGTTGTACTTTTTGTTTTCATTTGTAGAAACTGCACTTTAGGCTGCAACATGGAATTGATCCTGTATATGTGACAATATGTTAACACTCAAATGAATTTATTCAAATTAGAGCAATGCATATTAATCAATGCTTATGTTCTAGCTTTGTTAGAATGTGCCAGAATTGCACAAAAGCTAAATAACTTTTGTTGTCCTAAGGGAGATAAAACCAAAATACATTGCAAAAAACAAACAAAGGTAAAGTCATAGAGTTTGCAACATACAACAGCACAGGGTAAAAAAAAAAGAGAGTCTTGGTCTTTCTTTGATTTGTTGTTCCAAATAGTTTTAGTTTTTTGGTTTTATATTTTCTTTATATGCAGAAGAGTGTTAAATGGCCAGCCAATTCCCTCTGTTTGTTCTTAAAGACTTTTAGGTTACAGGTCGATTACTTACAGTTTTAATGTATTTTAATGTTTTGTCCTTCTGTGACTATTAACCGTTTTAGCACTCAATGTAGCTGTTCATGTGCTCTTACCTTAAATCAGGGGTGCCAAAATCCAGGCCTCAAGGGCAGGATTCCTGCTGGTTTTCCATAAATCCTGTTTTATCTGCTGTTGATTACCTGGATCAGGTGTGTTTAGCCAATAAGGAGCTTCAATGGCAGGATGGTTGTAAAACATGTAGAACACCGACCCTCAAGGCCTGGATTCAGGCACCCCTGCTTTAAACGTTCTTGGGCTTAGCCAGTAGAGGGCAGTGTCACAGAAGTCACCGCTGAACATTTATTTTGAAGAAACACAAGACAGTCGTCTTCCTGTTTAGCTTTCTGACTCCGCTGTCGATTCATCTGCATGAAACGGGGGATGAGGATGTGTGTCATGGTGGTGAGGAAGCCATTACACGTGTGTAACGTATAAGAACACTGTGCCATTTCCAGTGTTCCTGAGTGTGAAATACAGCTAAAAACTCTGAGTTTTTCTCTGATTATTTATTTGTAACTTTCCCAGTGGTTACTTAATGATTTGTAAGTTATTTTAGTTTTTATTATCATTTCTCTGTAGTCATAGTCCACTGTCGTATTTTATTTTTGCTATTTTCAAGATTTGTATTTTTAAATCTTTATCTTTTGGCACAATACATCAACGAGTTGCCAAAGAACCACCTATGTTTTTGTGTTGTCTACAAAGTAAAAGTAAAAGTAAATTACTGTATTAAACCCCAGTTATTGTGTCCTGTGAGGCAACATTATTTCTTCAGGCTACATATATTTACCTGCAGATGCCTCTAGTTGTGAATTGGGCCTTTATATGAATTAAGTCGATGTGTTTACATCTCCCAGGGTCCTGGAATTTTTATCTATTATTTATCTCTTGTATAATCTGAACATAAATTATTTTCAAATGTTCGACCTCACAGGTGTTGCAGTCTCTGACTGAAGTAGCTCCTCAGATTACCACGGTCCGCTGCAGAGGATGATGAAGAAGAAGAGGATTGTCTATGATAGATTCCAGTTTCCGTAACATCCTCCTCTCGCCCTCCACAGTCACAGACTCTAGGGTCTGTGGTCCCCAACCATTGGTCCCCAACCTTTTCAACGCCAAGGACCGGTATGACGTCACAGAAAGGTTCCACGGACCGGTCTTAAAATTGGAGGCGGATGATTATTGTTGCTGCGCTACGTTAAACGAGTAACAGAGTCATGACAGAACGAACCCTGTGCTTTTATTGACATTTATAATACATCGCAGAGGTGTCATTATCCTCTCCCCTTCCCACACTCATGGTGCAAAAAGAATTACTGTCTATTACATGTAGCTTTCTTTTTTTTTGGAAGTCGAAGGCTCTTCTTCTGTCTCCTGGCTGGGCCTTTTCCCCTTGGCAGAGAAACTTTCCAAAGACGCTTGTTTTTTACTTATTTTGCTAATTCCTAGGTTTTATCTTAGCGGTAACCTATCAAATAACTTAGAAGAGCGCCTTGGCTTGCGTCAAGAGTGACAGACAGATGTAACAATCAATACATTTTTCAAAATTAAACATCCTTCAGATTCCGAAATAAATAAAACAGAAGTAATGTAAGTTATTTCTTTTTTCTCTGCGGCCCGCTACCAAATGCCTCATGGACCGGTACCGGTCTGTGACCCGGGGGTTGGGGACTGCTGCTCTAGGGGACATCCCAGAACAGAGCAGGTGTGGGAACAATATGTGTATGGCCTGCCAGATCGGTACAGGGCATACGTTTAGTGATGATGACATCACACACCACTTAAACAATTACTTATGTCCAAATTCCTACCCTAATCCCTAAGTACTAAAATGCTATAGTGCAGGACTATCTAGAGCAGGGGTCTCAAACTCGCAGCCCGCGGGCTATTTGCCCCATGATGATATTTTGCGGCCCCCGCCTTAATATGACAGTTCAATGGTAATGCGACCCGCCAGTTTGTATGAATGACATCTTTTCAGTTTTGTGCGCCGAGCTGAAGAACCAACCAATCACAGTGGAGTATATGACTCTTGGGGGCGGGACAATGACCAGGCTTGAAAGCAGAAGAACATTTTAGAGTTCCTTACTTTACTTTTTAGAACGTATCTAAATACATGCAGTCAGTGCTGAAATTTTCTCTGGGCCACACAGACCCGGAGGAGGACTGAGGTTATGGTTATGGTTATGCGCACGCAGCATATTAACCCCAACACGGGTCTCTCCGCTCTGGCAGGAGGAGATGGGTCACTGCGGAGAATAAATGTCCCACACCGACATGCGTGACAGCTAAAGGGGCTTTAGCATTAAACACGCGCGAGCGACAACACGATGTAGTCTTAGACACACTGAAAATACGCGGGGAAAATGCAACGATAGACGTGAGATGAACCGGCGCCGCGCCTGGATCAGCAAGGGAGGAAGGGGTGAAACGGAGGCGAAGCTGCAGCGAGACTGACGGACAACAGGAAGTTGGAGTTGTCGTTAACACTCAATTTAGTTTTAATATGCCTCTCCCCCTTAGTATGACAGGTGATGTTGGAGCAAAAATAAAAATATGTCTCACACCAGGTGATCTGCGGAGCGTTTCGTCCACCTGAGTGATCTCAAACACGCTTATTGTGCATCTTGGCTGCACTCATTTGGTGTCACCAAGATGAATTTCCATCCATTTTTTATAAAAATATAGGAGTGGCTGACCGGCTGCTCTACAGTAGTGACTGCGGTTTAAATGTGCAAAAAGACATAAGAAAGAAAATCCAAAAATGGTTACTGGAATTTGTTTCTCCTTTACTAATTTGTGTTTTAAAAGGTAAACTTAAAAAAAAACATTCAACACAGATTCAAAATAGGGACCATATCCTCTCTGACTTCACCTTAAATTTCAATAAGTCCAAGTTCAGTCCAGATTTTCTGTCAATCATCTTCATCCACACTGAGGGTCTCAGCTGTTTGGGAGGAAGTGCTGCCAAGTGTCCAGCAGTAAGAAGAAGACAAGAGAACCGTGTTCAGAAGAACCATTGATGGAGGTTACAGAACTGTAAAATTTAAGTTTTCTTTTGTGTTTAATAGTTATAATTCAACATTGTTAACTGAACTGTGTTGATAGGGACATTTAAATTAGAAATATAGAAGACTAAATGAACAGAAATGTATTACTGATTTATTTACTTTTTTTATTTATGTATTTTATTTTTAGAGTACACTTTGTACATAAAAACAGTTATAATAGAGTATAGTTAATAGTACATGTTCCATACAAATTTACTGGCTCTCAGACACTCACAAGTTGCCTGTGTGTAGAAGTTGCGGCCCTCCCTCAGCTAGACCCCGCCTTCAGTGGCCCCCAGGCATTTTGAGTTTGAGACCCCTGATCTAGAGCCCTGGATTTTTAAAGCAATTTCAACAACATGCTCACTACTTTTTTTTTAAATGGGAAATATGACATCACTAATTACAGAAAGGGAAAAACTAATCAATATCAGCATTGCTGTTTTCTGATGATAAAAACGTTGATAGGTTTTAAAAAAATACATTTAAGCATGTGTATTTCTCAAAAGTTGTTCAAACGCAATGCATTGTGGTCTATATTCGCCAATGATACACACAGGTTTTTTGCAAAGACTTCTGGGAAATTTTTAGGGCACTGGATTTTGAAATTGTGGATTCAAACATCGCTACAAAACGGTGAATGCACTATACAGTGCACTATGTAGTGACTAACAAAAAAATTCTAACAGCTTTTGTGTTGAGATTCTTGTACAAGTCATCCATGTTTTTTTTTTTTTTTTTTAAGGAGTGTGTTAGCATGTAATCGACCATACAGCCAATTAAGTATTGCAACGTCATCACGAGTTGCAAGCCCCGTACTGATCTGGCAGGCTGAACACATACTGTACCTACACCGGATCTCCAAACCAGTTTGTCTATCCTCTTCCCGTTCCTGTCAGAACATCCACCCACAGCTCCTGGGGTCAGATGCAACAGCGCCATCATAATAAGCTCCTTAGGAGTCCTGCAAACTCTGAAGGACCTCAGCCCCTCCTGCCATCTCCAGTCCCTTCTCCAGTGACATTTTGTTGTTGCCAATAACAGCTAACTGTGTAAATGATGCACCCCCAGACTGCTTTAGTTGTGGAAAAAAGTCCAAAAAGGAGCAGCATTTCAGGCAGGCATGCTTTAGTGCTACATCACTAAATGTAAAAAAAAGTCCATGCCCATCAAAAACAGGTTAATAATTAGAGAACTACAAAACAAAAATAAGTAAGCTAACATGGAGTAAGTTGGTGGCTTCAGTGTCATTTGGGAATCTGCTGATTCCTTAAGTGAACTCATGGTACATTGCACTTTGAACTAATGTATCTCCCTTGATCTACTAGACTTACTGGGGTGTCATAAAGGAATAATAATCTGACATGAAGGCAGATACCGGTAGTGTAGAAGAATTTAAGGGAACTTATCTGTGGGCCAGATGAATGGGAGGATTTCATCAATGCAACGACTTATCCAGCTTTGAACAATCCAGTTTTCTGGGTGAAGAAGAGGTCAAAGATGATGAACAAAGAGCACAGGATTAACAGACTGGCAGGAGCTGATGGACCAAGTAAAATACCACCACTTCACTTCACAGCGCTGGAGTATTTAAGTTCAGTTTGCCTTTCCATTTGCAGATGTTGTAAAAGATATCAAGACACATTTTGTAATATTTTTACTCTATCACACCACCCGAATTAGTAGCTCAGTGCTGCATCTTGTTGATTGGTTGATTTTCAGTGTTGATTAAAATGAGAAAGATTACATATTAAATGTATTAGAAAGTGAGACCCATCCTTTCTTTTAAGCATTCTTAGAGAGTGAACCACACTTTTACCACTAGGCTACAGTATTCATTAGATGTGGGGGTTAGTCCTTCATCGCTCAACTCCAGCTGGTAAAAAATGGAACTGCACATCTTTTAACTCGCATGCAGAAATATGATTTTATTTTCATTACACCTGTCAGCTGATTAGCTGCATCTAAAAAGCACCAACAACAGTGCAAGCTTAAAAGGGACCACGCTTTTGCTGCAGCTCCAAAACTTTGGAACACTATTCCACTGAATGTTAGAAAGAGTTCCTCTATACCCGTTTTTAAGTCTTCCTATATCATACTATTCTTAATCCTTTTATAGTAAATTATATCAATGTATATGACAATATTTTGGCAAACAAAAGACTTTTTTTTTATTTTTTATTAAATATTAGTTATTTTACTGAGCTCTTTTCCAACCAGGAAGTAAGGCGACTCGATCTCTGAGGCACCGGCTTTCACTCTTTGTGGGTGCCGCCCATTTCATGACAGTGTGTCTACGTTATGCCTATAAAAACAAACACATACGAACTTTTGCGAAGATGGATATGCATATTGTGCAAATAAAAGGGAAGCATTTTGATGATCACTGTTAGCCCTGCGGTAAAAGTGGGCGTGTGTGTTAGCCTGGGGGCTGTTCTCACCGGTCTACGTCAGCTTGTGAGAGTCCGCTCATTTTCGTTGGTTGGGAGGGGCTGGTGCTCACAGCGCAGGTTTTTAGAGGAATACGTGAACAGATCAAAATACCGCTTTGGGGTTTCTTTTCATGAGGAATGAGCATTATAACACACTTGCGATCTAAAAAAAAATTGATTTGCATGGTTATAGGCCCTTGAAAACAACCTGTTATGGAGGCCTAACTCTCGCCTAAAAATACTGTCTATGGAGAAACCCATTAAGTTCTTATTTTCACAATGTCTTTAAAAATCCTTCATAGGTTACAGCAGTGTTTGCCAACCAGTGTGCCGCGGCACACTAGTGTGCCCTCAGATATGGTCAGGTGTGCCATGGAAATTACCATGGCACACAGATCTAAAAACATTTACCATCTCCAGGATATCAGCTCTTTGTTCATACAAACAGGCCCTGATAGAAAAATGAGTAGTTAGGAATATGAAAGATTGTAAAATACTGTTCCATAGGGTACCATGATTTAGCCACAGCTTCAGCTCTGTTTTTGGAAAAGTCCAGCCCCTTCAACTGTCTCTGCCAATCATTCTTGGAGGCTTAATCATACATCATCAGCAATGTTCCCTCTAATTTTTCACGAGTCTGAGCAAGCACACAAACTCCGTGAGCTGTCCCATGGACCACTGTGAGCAACATCAGACCTTCACACCAAGGTCATGCTGACATTGCATCTGTCCAAGTTAAAGTTTAAAAGAATCAAAATGATCGCATTTACATTTCTGTAATAAGACTTTTATTTAAGTGCACAGATTGTCCCAGTTGGAAACCCCTGTCTCTTTTCTAAATGGGTATGAAGGTCCTTCTTCTGGAGTCATGGCGGGGCTCCTGCTCTGGAAGAATAGAGACGTACATCATTTAGAGATAAAAATTTGTTCACATTTAAACTTTCACATCTTGCGCAATGACATGTTCCATTAACTCTAATATATAATTACTAGTAGTGATAATCCAAAGTGACTCCCACAAATAATATTTATGCAGTTTTAATTAGCATATACTACTCATGGTTAAAGCATTTCACTTTTAATATTCATAATAAATTCATATTAAATGACACTAGAATAAGCTAAAAAGAAAAGAGAAAAAAATTCACCTCAATTTTCCCGTCTGTCCTTCTCCAGTCTCCAATGATTGTACACCTTGTCCAGGTCGATGGCCTCATCTGCTTGCAGCTTTGACTTTATGCGCATCAGCTGATCCAAATGATCCATTTCAAGACGATTTCTGGATGCTGTTTTGATCTGATTTATTAAACTAAATCCTCTTTCACAATCTGCGCTGGATGCTTGAAATGTAGCACAAATATCCACGATCTGTGAGATGTGTTTTAGCTCCTCACATTTTAGTGCTGCAGCCACCATGTCTGAAAATGTGCTGATTGACCCTTGTTTCAGTTTTTGCCTCATGATGAACTTTAATTCAGCATATTCACTCTTAATGACCTCCACACAATGTGGCTGGTGGAGAATGGCCTCATACTTCTTTGCCAGTATGGCAATGTCTGCTGCTCCGTACTCAAAACTGATGTCTGAGCTCAATGCCTCAATGTCCAATGCAGACCACTCCTTTAACTCATCCTCTGGAAAACGAGCATCCAAGCGATCACAAAGCTTACAAATAAAACGAAGGATCTCACCAGTATTTCTGCCATCAGCTGATGAGGCACTCATTGCCTCTTCGACACGGTCACTCCACCTACCATCCTTTCCCTCTGTCAGGTATTGGGAATGCAGCTTCTCAATTTTTGCTCCTGCAAAGCAGTGTCCTTCCAGCACAGTCAGGTTGCGTTTTTGAAAAGAAAGACATAGATGTGCCAGCTTGCCCAAAACATCTCCCAGAGCATTGAGAGTAAATCTGAATTTTGGATCTGTCAGCTTTTTGTAACAGTAATTTGCCACAGGATCTCTGTTTTCACTGGATTCTCTCTTGAAATATTCTTCCAGCACTGTGTAGCTCCTCAGAACAGCTTTCACAGCTTGGTCCCGTGACAACCACTGCACTTCGTTCAGAGGCCTGAATGACAGAGTATCCTCATCTAGAATCTTTGCTAGCTCATCAAATTTTCCCCTCTTTACAGTGGATCTAGAGAAAGTGGAATAAACCGTTCTAAGAAAAGTTTCCACGTCACGCATCAAAGGCAGGTCTTTCCATGCATCATCAATGCTCAAATCCTCTCTATGGGCCACACAGTGTTGCTCAGTTAGGTGTGGTATTTGCTGCTTTAATAAAGCTGCAACTCCGGTCAGCATCACCATTCTCTGCATATCCAGCCCATGCTTGGTGTAAAACTGACGTATTGCTTGTACAATATCCTGAGCGCTGCATGATCTCAGCTGGATTAAGCCAGCAAACACAGTTACATGGTTGACGCTGTTTTCCTCTCTGTATTTAATATACAGGACTAGCATTTTGTGTACTGTTATGTCTGTGCTCTCATCAACAATTAAGGTGTGCCACGGAGCATTTTTAATTTTAAAAATCGTCTCATTCTGCACTATTTAATTGATGGAATTCACAAACTCAAAGGCATAATTTTTGCTTTGACAGCTTTCTGGCAGACTCGCATACTTCCATGTGATCGTGAATTTGTTGAAATGATGGCATAGAGGCGTTCATGTTGATGGCTAGCAGAAAATTGTCAATGAGAATTTTAACTTGCTTGGGGTTGGATTTATTTATGAGTGACAGCTCGATCCTCTGCTCTCTGTTTTTGGTGCTCTCCCCCAACAACGTGCCGATCCCCATTCCCATCTTACTTCTTCTTACAATTTCCACTGCTTTCAAATTACTTTTGTGCTGAATGTGACGCTTGAGGTATTCTAGCTTCCATGTCGTCCACACTTTTCCCTCAGACAAACTCGCTTACTATTTTGGCTTCGCAGCACGTCTTGCAGAGCAAGCCTTTCTCGCTCGAAAATGAAAAAATTTCACCCAGTTTCCAGCTTTTCCTTCTATTTGTACATACTCCGACAGCCATTCTATCTTAAAAGAATCACATGTCTCTTTTACTTTGGCTTGGTGAGAGGACGTGCCGCTGCCCGTTCGTTTTGCCATCGTTATAAAGGGTCGACATAAACGGTACTCACTCGCGGGCCGCGGCATGTAAGGAGCTGATCAGTGATGTTTATCTGCGTCATTACGTACGTGAACCGCATAATAGGCTGGAGCAGTTAGTCACCGGTCACATTCACTCAGTCACATTGAAAAATAGCTCCAAATAAATTTTATTTGGAGGTTGTGGAGGGGCTGTACATCAATACAGACTATAGAGTTTTCCTTTTTAAAATGCCTGGATGCTGGTGTGCCGCAGGATTTTGGTCAAGGATAAAGTGTGCCTTGGCTCAAAAAAGGTTGAAAAACAATGGGTTACAGCATATGCTGTTCTTGAACCCTCTAGAGTTCATACAAATGCTTTGTCTGGCTGTAAGGTGATTTCAAACCTTAACTGTCTCTTCTCATAAGTGGAATTGGTATGTAGTTAAAGATATTTATATATTTGTATTTTAGTTTGATATTGTCCCTAACCAAACTTGTTAACAAAGGACAAAAATAGTTTTAAGAAAATAATTTTCAGTCGTTCAGAACTATCCATTCAGAGTTGCAGTGCAATATTAAAAGTGCCCTAATCCCTAACTATATAGTTAAGTATATATATATTCTTTATCAAGTCTACTATAAAAGATATTCAGTGTGTGGTGACTCTATAACAACTTTAAATACATTATTTGTAAATTATCATATGAGCACTGAAAAAAGATAAAAAAAAGAATAGTAAAATATCTCTTTATGTCTCCTGGATGTAAGAACGGCAGCAGGCTAAGAATAGTTTGAATAAAAAAGAAATTCAGCATGCTGAAGTCCTCATGGGGTTAAAAATGTGCATGCTTCTGCCTAAAATATGACAGAACAGACACACGTAATCAGACAGTAAAGGTGATCATATATGAGGGAATAAAAAGAGAGCAAAAAGTGAAACAGGGAAAACTATGATGCTGCAAAGTGTCCACATTAATATGTATTGCTATTTAATTTTAAATATTTTTTTCAATAATGCTGTCTGCTATCACTTTTCCATGAATACTTGCATTGCAAGGCACTTTTTGTTATATGTGCACCAATGAAAATACCTTTTTTTTTTTTAAGACATAAATCTAATTTGGAACTATTTTCACAAAAATTTGACTGATCAATCTCAATGCCACAGACAAACAAACCAGGTTTGTCTTGTTTTACGTCGTTTTTTGTTTTTTTTTGTTTTTACTTACTCCATGTGGTTCTAATTCACATTGCAGTACAAAATCAATGCAATCTCAAATTAAGAGTAAAAATATAAACTAGACCCTAATGTTGGTGTTGCAGTGGCTGCAGATTTTGCAGTGATTTGTGATGGATGTTAACTGTTTCACACCTTTGTCAGAATTGTACCTAATTTATCTAAAGTGTTCCCAGTAAAAAAAAAAGGCATTTTCTAGAACATAGTTTCTGTAGAGCATCAGGAAATTATTCAAAATTCACCTCAGGGGTGTGAGCGGGACCATTGGTGCAGAGCAACCCCACCCCTTCTTCACCTCCCTGAAGATGGGCCGCCTCCCATGTCTCCTTACATTGGCAGAGCCAGTTGTCTACAGCCGGAGGCTCCAAACGACCCCCCAGGATAGGAACAGAGATTGGGGGGCGAGGACGCACTGGAACTGCGAGAGCCCAGTAGATGGTTATTTGAGGGAGTTCTGAGGCAACCATTTACACCGTCACCGGCTGATATCGCAATGATGATAAATTTTCAATTATTTTTAACTTTTTTTATGGTTTTAAACTTGTTACCCTATCACTGAGTGAATTTAGGTTTGTTGATGCTGGGAGTGTTCCAGCAGGAACACAGACACTCAGCAGAGTGAGACAGATATTTCCAGCCTATACTTTCTGCATCATAATTCATCTGTATGATAAGTAGTGTCTGATAGTAGCCCTACACTAGTTCTGTTTGGCCTGACCAATGTGTACCTTTAGCCCCCTGGTCCATGTTTAAATGAGCAGCATGTGGTAAACCACATCTCATTATGAAGCCAGAGCGTACCAAGCTACATTAAACCCCTACTATCTGTGCTCCTCCACATGATGGTGAGGTTAGGGGCCGCGGCCATTTGCATTTTAAAAAGTGACTGAATCAAAGATTCAAGGCCATCTCAGCGACAGCCTAATTCCCACACATTTTAGTTATTTCTTAAAAGAAAAACCTTAAATTGGGCTGCTCAACATGAATGCTGATGAATTAACATTTGCAGTGTCATTGTTGATGCTGATGGTTAAATTGTTGTTGACATAAAGGTTCCATCAGATCATCTGAGTAACCAAAGACGTAAAAAATCTTTTCCAATCTATCGCATCTTTTAAATTAATGTTTGGGAGAATATGGCGATAGATGTCATCAGGTAGTTTTAAAAAGGACTATGTTTATCACAGAATATGTCAGAATTGATATTTAATCCCGAACCTTGATACAAAAAATGTTTAAATGAGTTCGAAAGTGCAAAATGTGCTAAATCTTAACATCCCCCATCTCCCACTTTTGTAACGCAGGTGAAAAATTGGGCAAACTTGTATGGGGCACCGAGGTGGCCTGCAAGAAATATCAGTCATAGACCACTAGGTGAGCCCATAGAGCAAAATTGTTCCTGTACATTTTTTCCAATATGTGTGCTGCGAGCGACAGGTCATAGAAAACACTTAAACAACTCGTAAGTGTAAAGTATGGGGGAAGTAGGTGAGATGTAGGTGTATTGTATGGGTCTTTTATTATATAACCATATGACCGCATCACCCATACACTATACGTGCGTGTAACTTACATTATCCTTAAAAATACTTAACGATACACTCATCACGCACAACAACCCTACTTTCCTTTTTCAGGACCACTCCTGAGGTGGCCGCACAAGCCTAAAGCGAACCGCAAGATGCACCTACGCTCCCTTTAAGATACAGTGGTATGAGAAAGTTTGGGCACTCCTGATAATTTCCAAGATTTTTCTTCATAAATCATTGGTTGTTTGCTCATCAATTTCAGTTAAATATATCATATAGCAGATGAACACAGTGATATCTGAAAAGTAAAGTTTTTTTGGATTTAAAGAAACTGTGCAAAAATTACTTAAACAAAAATAGACAGGTAAATTTGGGAACCCCTGTTGTTTTATTCATTTGACTACCTTTAGCAATATTATTGGAACACAAAATTTGTATTATAACCTCATTGACCCTTGACCTACAGACACATGTGAAGCCAATCATGAGAAGATGTATTTAAGGTGGCCAAGAGCGCGTTTTTCTCCTCCTTGCATCTTCTCTGAATAATGTCAACATGGGAACCTCACAACAGCTGTCAGATGACCTGAAAACAAAGATTGTTCAACAATCCAATAAACTTCAATTCACTTCTCAAATATCACTGTGTTCATCTGCTATATGATACATTTAACTAAAATGTATGATCCGAACAACCAATGATTTATGAAGAAAAATCTTGAAAATTATCAGGCGTGCCCAAACTTTCTCATACCACTGTACAGCCGCTCCTCTCTACGACCCTCTACAAGCTCAGAAACCACCAAATACCCACATTCACTCGTGCAGGTCATATGGGTGCATGTGGCATAGGCTGCATTTACACTGCAGGTCTTGATGCTCAAATCCGATTTTTTGACTATATCCGATTATTTTGACGACCCGCTTACATCATCTTTTAAAAGTGACCCGTATCCGATTTTTGATTTACACTATATAATGCTGAAACTATCAAACGTAGACATTCTTAGGAATACGTAGCAGCATTTCCACCTTCTGCTGTCCTTCTTCGGACGCAGCGCAGCTCGTCAAAACTTTCCCCGGGACTAGCTTTGTTGTCAAACCGGCAGCTGGATCGCTGAAGGCGGAAGTGCTGCTACACAGATCTGAGAAACTGTAAACCATCATATATGAATTTATGTTTCCAGTGGTGTCCAGACATAATCAGCAAGACGAAGGAGCTGGTCTTAGACTTCAGGAGGTCCCCTACTCCACACTCACCGGTGAACATCCAAGGTTCAGACATTGAGGTCGTGGACACTTTTAAATACCTTGGTGTTCACCTGAACAACAGACTGGACTGGTCCAACAACACGGATGCTCTGTACAGGAGGGGCCAGAGTCACCTCCACCTGCTGAGGAGACTGAGGTCTTTTGGCGTGTGCAGACAGCTGCTGAGGACCTTTTATGACACTGTGGTGGTCCTTTGTGGAGTTGTGTGCTGGGCGGGTGGCAGTGCAGGCAGAGACTTGAAAAGGCTTAACAAACTGGTTAGGAGGGCCGGCTCTGTCCTGGGCTGCACACTTGAGTCCATCGAGGAGGTGGCGGACAGGATCATGGATAACCCCTCCCACCCCCTGCACCAAACTGTAGAGGCGCTGACCAGCTCTTTCAGCACCAGACTGTTACACCCACAGTGCAAGAAGGAGCGCTACCGCAGGTCATTCCTCCCCACAGCCATCAGACTGTACAACACCATGTAGAAGTGACACTCCACGGACCCACGGGTCTTTTTCTTTCACTCATTTATTCATTAACTTTTGTTGCAGTTGTTGCTTTTTTCAATTGTTTTTGTTCCTGAACGGTTGTTTTGTTATGGTGTGTACTTTATTGCTTACTTATGTTTTGTATTTAAAAAAGTTTTACATGTTTTTTAACAGTTGCTCACATGTTTGCAGTGGATCACATATTTTTTACACTTTCCCAGCTGTATTTATTTATTTAATAGGAATGTCATTTTTAATAATAATTGTAATACTAATTTTAATAATAATTGCAATAATAATTTTTAATAGTTTATTACGAATGTCATTATTTATGTCCTTTTTCTGATGTTATATATATTATTTCTGAATGTCATTGTTGCTGCCACAGATAAATGAATTTTCCCATAGTGGGATTAGTCATCTAATAATAAAAATAATAAAGGCTGATGTAATTCCCACATGTTTACATCCAAGATGCTTATTGTGGCATTGCCCGCACTGAGTTTTAAGTACTCCCACGGCCAATGTTTTTAGCATGTATTAGCCTAATGATAATCTGTCTTCGCGGTCCTGCAGCCGAGAAAAAAGCACTGACGGCGCGGATTTAAAAAAATATGAGCAAACAGGCCCTTAATAATAATCATAACAGTAATAAAAGCACATTTAGAAGATGTGTGTTGTTCCAAATGGCAAACGTTTAGCATGGCGAAAGCTTAGCTTGTCCCCCCCCCCCTTTTTTTGTTGTTTTTCTTTTGTGTGACTGCGGTTGTCACGGAGGCCACGCAGCGACGGAAGGAGGCGTTGCCTTAGGCACTCCTGGATGAGGCAGGAAGTGTTTGCAGACGTTGTGCTATTGATCCAAGCAAATAAATAAACGGCTGCTTGCCTGTTCCAGTTACAGATTGCGTCCCGATTGGGACCGAACCGGAAATAACAGCGGTTTCCCAGTACGGTCTGAAGCCTGAGGCTGAAAGGCAACACGCTGATGGGGCTCCAGCTGTCCTCGAACAGCAAAATCAGCGCACAAAAGCACCTTAATAAGTCATGTGATCTCAGTTGGTGGTGTACTGAGTTGACGTCACTGACATACGACTCGCATTTACTGGGGAATATCCGATTTGTCTGCTTACATGGCACACGCAAATGCACGTATCCGATTCGTATCCGATTTATTTCCACATATGAATGACGCCTGAATCCGATCTGAGAAAATCGGAATCCATGGAGTTTTTTCCTGCTTACACGTTCACCGGTCATATCCGATCTGTGCCACATGAAAGGAAAAATTCGGAATTGGGTCACTTGGGGCCCTTTGGCTTCAGTATTAGTCTGGCATTTAACCAGAGTGCACCTATCACTGGAACGGTACTAACTTGTACCTTGCAAAGTGCGCAAAGTTGGGAGGGGGGATGGGGGTTAAAAAAGGAAAAATCTGTAAGACATGCTTGGGTCTTACCTACTTCACTCTTGCTTACCCTTACATGTTGTTTACGCGTTTGCAACAACCTATCGTTCACAGCATGCCAGTAGAAAAATTTCACATTTTTTGCCCTACCAAGTGGTCTAAGATCTTGATATTTCATGGAGGCCACCTGTGTGCCGCATAGAGATTTTCACATTTTTTGCATACAAACAACCCATTTCCATTTGTAAGGGCCGCAGAGCAGCTCCTTCATAAGCATGAGCAAGATCACCACCTACAGATTCAGTAGGTGAGAGCTGCTTAACACAAAAGACAGTCTGATAACTGCAAAAACAATGCCGAGATGGCTTTGGAGACTAATTTCACATCACTTTTTTTCCTAAACAATTCAGACCTATAGTCTGTTGTCTGAAATCGTGACGTACAGAGCTATTAAAATCCATGGTTTCGTTCTAGCGTGTGGTCCCAGCAAACACAGATTGTCTGATTTTAAACGTGTCCCTGTCCTGATCTGCAATCTCCCCCACTGGTTCATGTCTTTATTGTTTCATCTGCTTGTTTTGGCAGACAGTTTTTGCTGCTCTTCATTCCCAGCAGCTCAGCTTAATGACACTTTAATTTGTCTTTGCATCTTCACTGGACGTCACATTACTTCACATGCCTACTTCATAATCATGTTTTTGCACATCGTCTTTAAATTCTGAGTGTCTGCTTGTTGATTAAGTGACAAAATCTGACATTTTCGAGATTTTAGATGATGTGAGTGGACAGATGTACATAATTGTAACCAACAAACTAATTAAAAGTATAAATTAAAGAGCAGATCAGCACGAATGTCGACAATCACAGTGATTTCATAAAACAAGATTGAGAGCAGCAATTTTTAGCCCAGCTTGCTTTCTATGTACCTGTCATGAAGGCTGCTGTGTTACTGGATATGTCCTCTATGGTGATCCACGGGTGAACAGAATGTAAGAGACACAATAATAAATAACCATCTTGTGAGTCAGGTCCCAGGATCAACTTAGCAGTCCGTTTTATTTTAGTCTGGCACAATTTGAGGTGTGTTCTCAGAAGCCAGTGCTGTCAGGTTCCATTCCTGGAAGAACAAAGTGTTAACACAAGCACTTTTCAAATCTAGTCATCCTGAAACCTTCCTGGAATGAAACCTTCCCCAAAATCCTCCAGTGGTTTCTTCTAAAGACATCTAAGGAGTTCAAATTAGGTCAACAGCTAGATAGTTAAAAAACTTCTGGGAGCTGCAAGCACAATAATACTTGAATAGTAACTTTTAATTATGAATTGTTTAAATGACATGCTCATGTGTGTGTTGGTACACCTGAAAAAACTGAAAACACACCAGCAGCTAAACAAGATTAAATTAAACATTTCAGACTACATTTCTAAAAATAAACTACATACATGCCTATCCATTCATCTACAAATTTGACTTTTTAGTGAAATTTTTTATGTCTTAACTTTTTTTTATGCAGATTCTAAAGGAATTCCAAACTCATACTTATTGAAGTTTACACAGTACTAATTGAATTCCTACTTCATACTTTGTGCACAAACACTGAGTGATTAGAGAACAAAGTCATCAGGGGATGTATACTTTTGAACAGCATCATTCGGGAAGTTTCTGTGGTCATTGTGATTTAAAAAGGGTAAACAGAATTTTTTGACAACAAATGGCGTCACTCAACCACTAACTATAAGAGGAAAAAAAACTTGTGTTATCATTCATGTCCTCTGAAAAATGATGAAGAAATCCTAATTTCTTCCAACTTAGGAACACAACTGTACAATTCCACTTTTTCGTTCCTATTCATCTGACAGGGATAAAGCTTTATTACAGAAAACTGTCATGTGGCCTGAGAATGAAAGGATACGTCATCTGTGAGCCTCACTCTAAGGTCAGGCACATTGATTGGTTGTTCATTTAAATATTTGTGACTTTAATTATTTAAACAGTATTGATAATTTTCAATGACAAAAGCAACATTGCATTTAAAGTCCAAACCTGTTGAAAAGAACATAAATCTGTAACACAAAATCTAAATTAAATTTCGTAATGTCAGCTGAATGGACTGTAGTAAAAGGCTTTAGAACTGAAAGGATTCTGCTGTATTGTAAGCAGTGACTTTTGTTGGGCTTGGAGCATTAAGTGTCCCCGAGTGGTGTTCTCCTGAGGTCATATCTCCCATAATGGCTGTAAAACTGGTTAAGATGTCAGTATGAGCAATTCACTGCTGTGTGCATTGAGATTGAGTGCAGGCCTGCTGGTTGTTTGGAGAAGTGCTGGAAAAGCTAGACCAGCTTTTCACAGATTTCCCCTTTAACTGCATCAACAGCATCACACCTTCGGGTGTTGCTGCGACACAGTGGGTCATGAAAAAGAAAAGAAAAATTCTGCAGAATTAATCAGAGTAATCCAAGAAAACCTTAAATGATTGAAAACTATCAAAATATCACAGACTTTTAAGAAGTTTAGCATATTTTAAAATTAGTTGTTTACCAAAAAATAGATGAATCAAATTTAGCAAATAACTGTTAGAGGGTTCCATGAGCAAAAGGAAATTCTTTGTATACTTAACCCTTTATACCTGCAGTACTAACACGAAAGCAGTATGCTGTCACATCACCTGACGCCAACATATAATTATCCAGTTGGAAGGAATAAATATCATGTTTGATCAGCAGTTTGCAAATATAACCTTAAAGATGAAAACTTTTGAAAAACTTTGTGAAACCAGCAAATGTCATTAGACAGCAGATCCCAAAGTAGACTTTTATTATTAATGAACACAAAACCAAGTCAGTTCAGCAGGTTAAGGTAGTTGTACACTTGAACATTATTTATTGAGTTGTCTGTACTCATATATCTAATTTGCATTTCATTACACTGTCAGAAAGTTCTGTGAACTTTTCTTTTTATATTGTGAAACGCGGGAGTTGGAGTTGGCATTGTCGACTGAGTAAGTGGTTTATCAAGAAGCGTCTGCTGGTAAGTTTTCACTTTTATTTAATGACATATGTATTAGAATCAATTATAAATATTTGTGTTTGTGTGTGTGTTAGTTTAGAGACACGAACCAGAACTTTATTATTATTTTTTAACATTAAGGCAAAGCTGCTTAGCATGTTGGCATGTTCTCTGTTTTCTATTAATGTCAACATTTTCCACCTAACTGCTTACTACGTTCGTAAGTTTAAATCATATGTATTATTACCCTCAATAACAATTCTGTTTCCATTCGGCACGAAATGTTAAAATGTAAAATGTTAACTAATAATGCTAATGGCTAATTTGCTGGCAACAATAGTTAAAGTTTGGTACAGATATTACTTACATTTACTATATACAGTTTCTAGGGAGATGTCAAACTTGTACCATCTCATTTCCCCCTTTAGGACTGAATTGTAGTTACGGATTTTAGTTTTATAGCTAGTCATCGACAGACGAAGGTTTGCCGTGGGCAGCAAAAAGGCCTGGACACCGACACATTCCAAGTCATACAGCGCCAGCAGAGGCCGCGACATCGCTTCAGGCACGGCAGATTCCAAGGCATCGACAAGGCAGCAGCAGATTCTGAGTCGTCAGCAGCCGTAAGATATCAGGTTCAACTTATATGTTTTTTTTCTTTTGTTGTTGTTAAAGTGAAGACATCATCGAGGCAGTACATTGTACATTTGATAAATTCATGGCTAACCACAGCATGCTATCGGATCTAGCTAACACAGCATGCTACATGCGGGTAGCATGCTGTGTTAGCGTGCTTAAAACCCTGATCGGCATTTTATTTATTTATTTTAGTTTTGTTGTTGTTAAAGTGAAAATATCACAGAGGCAGTATATTGTACATTTGATACAATTTGGATAACCATAGCATACTTTAAAAATGACATACATAACCCTTGTGCTATCTTAGATGACCCCACCCTTACTTTGACGTGTTCTCTCTACCATGACAAAGGTGGATAAAGGTGGAAAAATTTCAGGTAATCCACTGAACCAGTGAAGATCACAAATCATTGGAAAAAAAAAGGTTCAGCGCACTGTCTAGTGGGTCTAGATGACCCAACTCACAACGATAAAGTGCCTAGGATAGCACAAGGGTTAAGCACTGCACTGAGCTGAACTCAGTAAAGTATTGTTTGTGCCACTCTGCTTACCGTTATATCGGGATATGATCTTCTGTCTTCTGACCCTGATTGTTTGCTGCCTGCCCCAACTCTCTCCTGGACATTTGACAACCCTGTTTCTATTTGAAGATGTAATGCCTGTTATGACCCCTGCCTGCCTGAACCTGATTTAGCTTTGTGGGCTTTTAGTTGTGCTGATAAACCAAATGCTGCCTTTGGATCCAGCCATCTGCCTGTTCTAGTGACAGGGACATTTTCAGAATATAGTTAATATTTTTTTGTTAGCATTGTGTTTGACATGTCTGTCTCCTACTGTTTGCTGCACCTTGTGCAGACAAACAACATCACAATACATCAACAAACTGCTGCTTTGAAGGGTCTTCCCTAGTATCTTTGTGACAGTCATGAGAAGCTTTTCAGGAACTGCCTTTGTAAGTTATTAGAAAAAACAGTGAATGTTGTGTATTTACTCTATATTCCCTCCTTGTTTTGTCAAATGTATACTGTTTTCCGTTTACCGTTCAGTGTATTTGGTCTTAACTGATGCCCAGATCGTTAAAAAGTTGCAATGATTAAATTTATGGCACATATTGTATAACTTTTTGATTTCAGGATTTAAAGTGGACGTGTTTAATGTCAAAGCTGGTTTATATAAATATTTTCTTTCTTTTTTTCTGTGTGCAAGGACACTGACCGAGAGGAGGAGCGGACAAAAGGTCTCGCCATGGGTATCCTCACTGTGCTGGAAGATGATGGTACTTCAACAGCTGCAAATATCCTCAATCTTTCTGTTGTTGTGGAAGAAACCATCGTCCTTCAGAACCTCCCTGACCTGCCAACAGCTTTAGCCTACCTGCTTGGACTGATCTATGCCTTAAACCTTCAGTACCAAACAGATCTAAG